>JAVKPL010002595.1:0-10293 GCA_032173675.1 Gastrolobium villosum | reverse complement strand
ATTTTATGAAGTGTTTCGATGGAAAATGGATTCCATCGAAGATTTTTAATGAAAAATGTATTCCGTCGGAAATGGATGAATAAAATAGATGCAAAAGAAATTGATTTTGTGAAGTTTTTCGATGGAAAAAGAATTTCGTCGAAAACGGATTAATAAAATAAATGCAAATGAAATTGATTTTGTGATGTTTTTCGACGGAAAATGGATTCCGTCGAAGATTTTGGACGGAAAATGAATTCCGTCGAAAATGGATGAATAAAATAAATGCAAAAGAAATGGATTTTATGAAGTTTTTCGACGAATAATGGATTCCTTCGAAAACGGATGAATAAAATAAATGCAAAAGAAATTGATTTTGTGAAGTTTTGCGACAGAAAACAAATTCCGTCGAAAACAGATGAATAAAATAAATGCAAAAGAAATTGATTTTGTTCAGTTTTTCGACGGAAAATGGATTCCGTAGAAGATTTTTGACGGAAAATGGATTTCGTCGAAGATTTTTGACGGAAAATAAATTCCATCGAAAACGGATGAATAAAATAAATGCAAAAGAAATTGATATTGTGAAGTTTTTCGACGGAAAATGGATTCTGTCGAAGATTTTTTACGGAAAATGAATTCCGTCGAAAATGGATGAATAAAATAAATGCAAAAGAAATCGATTTTGTGAAGTTTTTCGACGGAAAATGGATTCCGTCGAAGATTTTTGACTGAAAATGTATTCCGTCGAAAATGAATGAATTAAATTAATGCAAAAGAAATTTATTTTGTGAAGTTTTTCAATGGAAAATGAATTCCGTCGAACATGGATTAATAAAATAAATGTAAAAGAAATTGATTTTTTGAAGTTTTTCGACGGAAAATGGATTCCGTAGAAGATTTTTGATGGAAAATGGATTCCGAAGAAGATTTTTGATGGAAAATGGATTCCGTCGAAAACGGATGAATAAAATAAATGCAAAAGAAATTGATTTTATGAAGTTTTGCGACCAAAAATGGATTCCGTCGAAGATTTTTGACGGAAAATATATTCTGTCGAAAACGGATGAATAAAATAAATGCAAAAGAAATTGATTTTGTGAAGTTTTTCGACGGAAAACAAATTCCGTCGAAAACGGATGAATAAAATAAATGCAAAAGAAATTGATTTTGTGAAGTTTTTCGACGGAAACTGGATTCCGTAGAAGATTTTTGACGGAAAATGGATTCCGTTGAAGATTTTTGACGGAAAATGAATTCCGTCGAAAACGGATGAATAAAATAAATGCAAAAGAAATTGATTTTGTGAAGTTTTTCGACGGAAAATGGATTCCGTCGAAGATTTTTGACGGAAAATGAATTCCGTCGAAAATGGATGAATAAAATAAATGAAAAAGAAATTGATTTTGTGAAGTTTTTCGACGGAAAATGGATTCCGTCGAAAATGGATGAATAAAATAAATGCAAAAGAAATTGATTTTATGAAGTTTTTCGACGAAAAATGTATTCCGTCGAAGATTTTTGACGGAAAATGAATTCCGTCGAAAATGGATGAATAAAATAAATGCAAAAGAAAATGATTTTATGAATTTTTTCCACGATAAATGTATTTCGTCGAAAACGGTTTAATAAAACAAATGCAAAAGAAATTGATTTTGTGAAGATTTTTAACGGAAAATGACTTCCGTCGAAAACGGATGAATAAAATAAAAGCAAAAGAAATTGATTTTGTGAACTTTTTCGACGGAAAATTGATTCCGTCGAAGATTTTTGACGGAAAATGAATTCCGTCGAAAATGGATGAATAAAATAAATGCAAAAGAAATTGATTTTATGAAGTTTTTCGACGAAAAATGGATTCCGTCGAAGATATTTGACGAAAAATGTATTCCGTCGAAAACGGATGACTAAAATAAATGCAAAAGAAATTATTTTGCGAAGTTTTTCGACGGAAAAAGAATTTCGTCGAAAACGGATTAATAAAATAAATGCTAAAGAAATTGATTATTTGAAGTTTTTCGACGGAAAATGGATTCCGTAGAAGATTTTTGATGGAAATTGGATTCCGTCGAAGATTTTTGACGGAAAATGAATTCCGTCGAAAACAGATGAATAAAATAAATGCAAAAGAAATTGATTTTGTGAAGTTTTTCGACGGAAAATGGATTCGGTCGAAGATTTTTGACGGAAAATGAATTCCGTTGAAAATGGATGAATAAAATAAATGCAAAAGAAATGGATTTTATGAAGTTTTTCGACGAAAAATGGATTCCTTCGAAAACGGATGAATAAAATAAATGCAAAAGAAATTGATTTTGTGAAGTTTTGCGACAGAAAACAAATTCCGTCGAAAAAAGATGAATAAAATAAATGCAAAAGAAATTGATTTTGTTCAGTTTTTCGACGGAAAAGGGATTCCGTCGAAAACGTTAAAATAAATGCAAAAGAAATTGATTTTGTGAAGTTTTTCGACGGAAAATGGATTCCGTCGAAGATTTTTGACGGAAAATGAATTCCATCGAAAACGGATGAATAAAATAAATGCAAAAGAAATTGATTTTGTGAAGTTTTTCGACGGAAAATGGATTCTGTCGAAGATTTTTTACGGAAAATGAATTCCGTCGAAAATGGATGAATAAAATAAATGCAAAAGAAATTGATTTTGTGAAGTTTTTCGACGGAAAATGGATTCCGTCGAAGATTTTTGACGGAAAATGTATTCCGTCGAAAATGGATGAATAAAATAAATGCAAAAGAAATTGATTTTGTGAAGTTTTTCGATGGAAAATGGATTCCGTCGAAGATTTTTGACGGAAAATATATTCTGTCGAAAACGGATGAATAAAATAAATGCAAAAGAAATTGATTTTGTGAAGTTTTTCGAAAACGGATGAATAAAATAAATGCAAAAGAAATTGATTTTGTGAAGTTTTTCGACGGAAAATGGATTCCGTCGAAGATTTTTGACGGAAAATGAATTCCGTCGAAAATGGATGAATAAAATAAATGAAAAAGAAATTGATTTTGTGAAATTTTTCGACGGAAAATGGATTCCGTCGAAAATGGATGAATAAAATAAATGCAAAAGAAATTGATTTTATGAAGTTTTTCGACGAAAAATGTATTCCGTCGAAGATTTTTGACGGAAAATGAATTCCGTCGAAAATGGATGAATAAAATAAATGCAAAAGAAAATGATTTTATGAATTTTTTCCACGATAAATGTATTTCGTCGAAAACGGTTTAATAAAACAAATGCAAAAGAAATTGATTTTGTGAAGATTTTTAACGGAAAATGACTTCCGTCGAAAACGGATGAATAAAATAAAAGCAAAAGAAATTGATTTTGTGAAGTTTTTCGACGGAAAATTGATTCCGTCGAAGATTTTTGACGGAAAATGAATTCCGTCGAAAATGGATGAATAAAATAAATGCAAAAGAAATTGATTTTATGAAGTTTTTCGACGAAAAATGGATTCCGTCGAAGATATTTGACGAAAAATGTATTCCGTCGAAAACGGATGACTAAAATAAATGCAAAAGAAATTATTTTGCGAAGTTTTTCGACGGAAAAAGAATTTCGTCGAAAACGGATTAATAAAATAAATGCTAAAGAAATTGATTATTTGAAGTTTTTCGACGGAAAATGGATTCCGTAGAAGATTTTTGATGGAAATTGGATTCCGTCGAAGATTTTTGACGGAAAATGAATTCCGTCGAAAACAGATGAATAAAATAAATGCAAAAGAAATTGATTTTGTGAAGTTTTTCGACGGAAAATGGATTCCGTCGAAGATTTTTGACGGAAAATGAATTCCGTTGAAAATGGATGAATAAAATAAATGCAAAAGAAATGGATTTTATGCAGTTTTTCGACGAATAATGGATTCCTTCGAAAACGGATGAATAAAATAAATGCAAAAGAAATTGATTTTGTGAAGTTTTGCGACAGAAAACAAATTCCGTCGAAAACAGATGAATAAAATAAATGCAAAAGAAATTGATTTTGTTCAGTTTTTCGACGGAAAAGGGATTCCGTAGTTGATTTTTGACGGAAAATGGATTCCGTCGAAGATTTTTGACGGAAAATAAATTCCATCGAAAACGGATGAATAAAATAAATGCAAAAGAAATTGATATTGTGAAGTTTTTCGACGGAAAATGGATTCTGTCGAAGATTTTTTATGGAAAATGAATTCCGTCGAAAATGGATGAATAAAATAAATGCAAAAGAAATCGATTTTGTGAAGTTTTTCGACGGAAAATGGATTCCGTCGAAGATTTTTGACTGAAAATGTATTCCGTCGAAAATGAATGAATAAAATAAATGCAAAAGAAATTGATTTTGTGAAGTTTTTCAATGGAAAATGAATTCCGTCGAACATGGATTAATAAAATAAATGTAAAAGAAATTGATTTTTTGAAGTTTTTCGACGGAAAATGGATTCCGTAGAAGATTTTTGATGGAAAATGGATTCCGAAGAAGATTTTTGATGGAAAATGGATTCCGTCGAAAACGGATGAATAAAATAAATGCAAAAGAAATTGATTTTATGAAGTTTTGCGACCAAAAATGGATTCCGTCGAAGATTTTTGACGGAAAATATATTCTGTCGAAAACGGATGAATAAAATAAATGCAAAAGAAATTGATTTTGTGAAGTTTTTCGACGGAAAACAAATTCCGTCGAAAACGGATGAATAAAATAAATGCAAAAGAAATTGATTTTGTGAAGTTTTTCGACGGAAACTGGATTCCGTAGAAGATTTTTGACGGAAAATGGATTCCGTCGGAGATTTTTGACGGAAAATGAATTCCGTCGAAAACGGATGAATAAAATAAATGCAAAAGAAATTGATTTTGTGAAGTTTTTCGACGGAAAATGGATTCCGTCGAAGATTTTTGACGGAAAATGAATTCCGTCGAAAATGGATGAATAAAATAAATGAAAAAGAAATTGATTTTGTGAAATTTTTCGACGGAAAATCGATTCCGTCGAAAACGGATGAATAAAATAAATGCAAAAGAAATTGATTTTATCAAGTTTTTCGACGAAAAATGTATTCCGTCGAAGATTTTGGACGGAAAATGAATTCCGTCGAAAATGGATGAATAAAATAAATGCAAAAGAAAATGATTTTATGAAGTTTTTCCACGATAAATGTATTTCGTCGAAAACGGTTTAATAAAATAAATGCAAAAGAAATTGATTTTGTGAAGATTTTTAACGGAAAATGACTTCCGTCGAAAACGGATGAATAAAATAAAAGCAAAAGAAATTGATTTTGTGAAGTTTTTCGACGGAAAATGGATTCCGTCGAAGATTTTTGACGGAAAATGAATTCCGTCGAAAATGGATGAATAAAATAAATGCAAAAGAAATTGATTTTATGAAGTTTTTCGACGAAAAATGGATTCCGTCGAAGATATTTGACGAAAAATGTATTCCGTCGAAAACGGATGACTAAAATAAATGCAAAAGAAATTATTTTGCGAAGTTTTTCGACGGAAAAAGAATTTCGTCGAAAACGGATTAATAAAATAAATGCTAAAGAAATTGATTATTTGAAGTTTTTCGACGGAAAATGGATTCCGTAGAAGATTTTTGATGGAAAATGGATTCCGTCGAAGATTTTTGACGGAAAATGAATTCCGTCGAAAACAGATGAATAAAATAAATGCAAAAGAAATTGATTTTGTGAAGTTTTTCGACGGAAAATGGATTCCGTCGAAGATTTTTGACGGAAAATGAATTCCGTCGAAAATGGATGAATAAAATAAATGCAAAAGCAATTGATTTTATGAAGTTTTTTGACGAAAAATAGATTCCTTCGAAAACGGATGAATAAAATAAATGCAAAAGAAATTGATTTTATGAAGTTTTTCGACGAAAAATGGATTCCTTAGAAAACGGATGAATAAAATAAATGCAAAAGAAAATGGATTCCGTCTAAGATTTTTGACGGAAAATGAATTCCGTCAAAAATGGATGAATAAAATAAATGCAAAAGAAATTGATTATATGAAGTTTTTCGACGAAAAATGGAGTCCGTCGAAGATTTTTGACGAAAAATGTATTCCGTTGAAAACGGATGAATAAAATAAATGCAAAAGAAATTGATTTTGTGAAGTTTTTTGACGGAAAACAAATTCCGTCGAAAACGGATGAATAAAATAAATGCAAAAGAAATTGATTTTATGAAGTTTTTCGACGGAAAATGGATTTCGTATAAGATTTTTGATGGAAAATGGATTCCGTCGAAGATTTTTGACGGAAAATGAATTCCATCGAAAATGGATGAATAAAATAAATGCAAAAGAAATTGATTTTGTGAAGTTTTTCGACGGAAAACAAATTCCGTCAAAAACGGATGAACAAAATAAATGCAAAAGAAATTGTTTTTATGAAGTTTTTCGACGAAAAATGATTCCGTCGAAGATTTTTGATGAAAAATGTATTCCGTCGAAAACGGATGAATAAAATAAATGCAAAAGAAATTGATTTTGTGAAGTTTTTCGACGGAAAATGGATTCCGTCGAAAATGGATGAATAAAATAAATGCAAAAGAAATTGATTTTGTGCAAAAGAAAATGATTTTGTGAAGATTTTTGACGGAAAATGGATTCCGTCGAAAATGGATTTGAATAAAATAAATGCAAAAGAAATTGATTTTGAATAAAATAAATGCAAAAAAATTGATTTTGTGAAGTTTTTCGACGGAAAACAAATTCCGTCAAAAACGGATGAATAAAATAAATGCAAAAGAAATTGTTTTTATGAAGTTTTTCGACGAAAAATGGATTCCGTCGAAGATTTTTGATGAAAAATGTATTCCGTCGAAAACGGATGAATAAAATAAATGCAAAAGAAATTGATTTTGTGAAGTTTTTCGAAGGAAAATGAATTTCGTCGAAAATGGATTAATAAAATAAATGCAAAAGAAATTGATTTTTTGAAGTTTTTCGACGGAAAATGGATTCAGTAGAAGATTTTTTATGGAAAATGGATTCCGTCGAAAATGGATGAATAAAATAAATGCAAAAGAAATTGATTTTGTGAAGTTTTTCGACGGAAAATGGATTCCGTCGAAGATTTTTGACGGAAAATGAATTCCGTCGAAAATGGATGAATAAAATAAATGCAAAAGAAATTGATTTTGTGAAGTTTTTCGACGGAAAATGGATTCCGTCGAAAATGGATGAATAAAATAAATGCAAAAGAAATTGATTTTGTGAAGTTTTTCGACGGAAAACAAATTTTTGACGATGAATAAAATAAATGCAAAAGAAATTGATTTTGTGAAGTTTTTCGACGGAAAATGGATTCCGTCGAAGATTTTTGACGGAAAATGTATTCCGTCGAAAATGGATGAATAAAATAAATGCAAAAGAAATTGATTTTGTGAAGTTTTTCGACGGAAAATGGATTCCGTCGAAGATTTTTGACGGAAAATGAATTCCGTCGAAAATGGATGAATAAAATAAATGCAAAAGAAATTGATTTTATGAAGTTTTTCGACGAAAAATGGATTCCGTCGAAGATTTTTGACGAAAAATGTATTCCGTCGAAAATGGATGAATAAAATAAATGCAAAAGAAATTGATTTTGTGAAGATTTTTGACGGAAAATGAATTCCGTCGAAAATGGATGAATAAAATAAATGCAAAAGAAATTGATTTTGTGAAGTTTTTCGACGGAAAATGGATTCCGTCGAAGATTTTGGACGGAAAATGAATTCCGTCGAAAATGGATGAATAAAATAAATGCAAAAGAAATTGATTTTGTGAAGTTTTTCGACGGAAAATGGATTCCGTCGAAGATTTTTGACGGAAAATGAATTCCGTCGAAAATGGATGAATAAAATAAATGCAAAAGAAATTGATTTTGTGAAGATTTTTTACGGAAAATGAATTCCGTCGAAAACGGATGAATAAAATAAATGCAAAAGAAATTGATTTTGTGAAGTTTTTCGAAAAATGGATTCCGTCGAAGATTTTTGACGGAAAATGTATTCCGTCGAAAACGGATGAATAAAATAAATGCAAAAGAAATTGATTTTGTGAAGTTTTTCGACGGAAAATTCCGTCGAAAACGGATGAATAAAATAAATGCAAAAGAAATTGATTTTGTGAAGTTTTTCGACGGAAAATGGATTCGGTCGAAGATTTTTGACGGAAAATGTATTTCGTCGAAAATGGATGAATAAAATAAATGCAAAAGAAATTGATTTTGTGAAGTTTTTCGACGGAAAATGGATTCCGTCGGAAATGGATGAATAAAATAAATGCAAAAGAAATTGATTTTATGAAGTTTTTCGACGAAAAATGGATCCCGTCGAAGATTTTTGACGAAAAATGTATTCCGTCGAAAATGGATTAATAAAATAAATGCAAAAGAAATTGATTTTGTGAAGATTTTGGACGGAAAATGAATTCCGTCGAAAACGGATGAATAAAATAAATGCAAAAGAAATTGATTTTGTGAAGTTTTTCGACGGAAAATAGATTCCGTCGAAGATTTTTGACGGAAAATTAATTCCGTCGAAAATGGATTAATAAAATAAATGCAAAAGAAATTATTTTACGAAGTTTTTCGACGCAAAATGGATTCCGTCGAAGATTTTTGACGAAAAACGTATTCCGTCGAAAACGGATGACTAAAATAAATACAAAAGAAATTGATTTTGTGAAGTTTTTCGACGGAAAAAGAATTTCGTCGAAAACAGATTAATAAAATAAATACAAAGGAAATTGATTTTGTAAGTTTTTCGACGGAAAATGGATTCCGTCGAAGATTTTTGACGGAAAATGAATTCCATCGAAAATGGATGAATAAAATAAATGCAAAAGAAATTGATTTTGTGAAGTTTTTCGACGGAAAATGGATTCCGTCGAAGATTTTTGACGGAAAATGAATTCCGTCGAAAATGGATGAATAAAATAAATGCAAAAGAAATTGATTTTGTGAAGTTTTTCGACGGAAAATAGATTCCGTCGAAGATTTTTGACGGAAAATGAATTCCGTCGAAAATGGATGAATAAAATAAATGCAAAAGAAATTGATTTTATGAACTTTTTCGACGAAAAATGGATTCCGTTGAAGATTTTTGACGAAAAATGTATTCCGTCGAAAACGGATGAATAAAATAAATGCAAAAGAAATTGATTTTGTGAAGATTTTTGACGGAAAATGAATTCCGTCGAAAATGGATGAATAAAATAAATGCAAAAGAAATTGATTTTGTGAAGTTTTTCGACGGAAAATGGATTCCGTCGAAGATTTTGGGCGAAAAATGGATGAATAAAATAAATTCAAAAGAAATTGATTTTTTGAAGTTTTTCGATGGAAAATGGATTCCGTCGAAAATGGATGAATAAAATAAATGCAAAAGAAATTGATTTTGTGAAGTTTTTTGACGGAAAAAGAATTTCGTCGAAAACGGATTAATAAAATAAATGCAAAAGAAATTGATTTTGTGAAGTTTTTCGACGGAAAATGGATTCCGTCGAAGATTTTTGACGGAAAATGAATTCCGTCGAAAATGGATGAATAAAATAAATGCAAAAGAAATTGATTTTGTGAAGTTTTTCGACGGAAAATAGATTCCGTCGAAGATTTTTGACGGAAAATGAATTCCGTCGAAAATGGATGAATAAAATAAATGCAAAAGAAATTGATTTTATGAAGTTTTTCGACGAAAAATGGATTCCGTTGAAGATTTTTGACGAAAAATGTATTCCGTCGAAAACGGATGAATAAAATAAATGCAAAAGAAATTGATTTTGTGAAGATTTTTGACGGAAAATGAATTCCGTCGAAAATGGATGAATAAAATAAATGCAAAAGAAATTGATTTTGTGAAGTTTTTCGACGGAAAATGGATTCCGTCGAAGATTTTGGACGGAAAATGAATTCTGTCGAAAATGGATGAATAAAATAAATGCAAAAGAAATTGATTTTGTGATGTTTTTCGCCGGAAAATGGATTCCGTCGAAGATTTTGGACGGAAAATGAATTCCGTCGAAAATGGATGAATAAAATAAATGCAAAAGAAATTGATTTTATGAAGTTTTTCGATGGAAAATGGATTCCGTCGAAGATTTTTGGCGAAAAATGTATTCCGTCGAAAATGGATGAATAAAATAAATGCAAAAGAAATTGATTTTGTGAAGTTTTTCGACGGAAAATGGATTCCGTCGAAGATTTTTGACGGAAAATGAATTCCGTCGAAAATGGATGAATAAAATAAATGCAAAAGAAATTGATTTTGTGAATTTTTTCGACGGAAAATGGATTCCATCGAAGTTTTTGAC
>JAVKPL010002594.1:0-10431 GCA_032173675.1 Gastrolobium villosum | reverse complement strand
ACAAGTTACAAGAGTGCCAAACTGTAGCACTTACTGAGGAGTGCAGTACTATCCTTACAAGAAAATATCCTCCTAAGCTTCGTGATCCCGGAAGCTTCAACATTCCCATTGAAATTGGTAATACAAAAATTAGAAGGGCACTATGTGATCTTGGGGCAAGCATTAATTTGATGCCTCTTTCTATTTGCAAATCTTTGGGGATCACGGAACTAAAACCCACTATGGTTTCTCTTCAACTTGCTAATAGATCTTTAAGGAAACCTAGTGGAATCATTGAGGATGTTCTTGTGAAGGTGGACAAGTTCATCTTTCCTGCTGATTTTGTGGTACTTGATATGGGGGAAGAAAAAGAGATGCCTCTTCTTTTGGGAAGACCTTTCTTAGCTACATCTCGTGCATTGATTGATGTTGAAAACGGGAAGCTTGAGCTAAGAATGAATGATGAGGCCGTTACCATCAATGTCTTTGACTCAATAAAACATTCTTTTCCCAAAGATGATTGTTTTAATCTTGATGTTTTAAAGAAAGAAGAGGACAAAGAAGATAGTGCCTCAAAAGTTGAATTGAAGGAGCCTCCTCAAACTGTAAAAGATGTCTTCTTGGGTAATAAGGAGGCGGTGATTGAAGAACTGAAGGAACGAGAGACTGATTTGAAGGATAAAGATCCTTCTTCCCATACCCACAAAATTCTCAATGAGGATGATGACAAACATGGGAGGAAACCCCAAAGGAGACGTCATCCTATAAGGAAGAAGGTACTGAGAAAGGAGGTGGTCAAACTTTTTGACACTGGTTGGACAATATATGCGGATCACTGACAAATGAAGGCTTCAAAAAGAAGATTCTTTGACAAGAGACACCGAGAATCTATCTCTCAGAAAAATCAATGTTTCAAAGAGTTCTTAACATGGATCCATGGTTTGGATCAAATCTGGGAATGGTGGTCCCATACACCAAGGCAACCAGTACCACCAGACCTTTCATTTGCTGA
This sequence comes from Gastrolobium villosum, assembly GCA_032173675.1. Classification (NCBI taxonomy): domain Eukaryota; kingdom Viridiplantae; phylum Streptophyta; class Magnoliopsida; order Fabales; family Fabaceae; genus Gastrolobium; species Gastrolobium villosum. The sequence goes on along the minus strand of JAVKPL010002594.1, from coordinate 9,440 downwards.
GCCATCCCACACTGCTGAGGGGGATGACATGGAGGGCTGATCTTATCTCCTTGCTGATGGAGATCTTGTATATTAGTTTATTTTTCTGTTTCGTATTTTTAAGTTATTTTGTGTTGGTATATTTTTCTCTTGATGTTTTAATGTGTGCATTATAGTTTCTTCTATATGCCACTATTTGTTCTATTGTGCAGGATTTTCTTCCTTCTTGGGGTTTAATTATTGCTGAGGACATCAATGCTCTAAATCTGGGAATGGTTGGCTTGCACCTTAGAACTACAATTCTTCTATCAGGGGAGATATTCCAACTCTTTTAATTTTCTTAGTTATTTTGTGTGCTATATAAAATAAAAAAAATAAAAAAAGAAGAAGAAGAAGAAAGTGTGTTATCCCAGGTTTAAATGTGCTCATCTTGTTAATGTACATGATTAAATTCTTGGAATATATTGTATGACTTTCTGGCATAACATTGCATAGGCATAATTGGATTGCATGATTGCTCGTTTATCTGAGTTAATATTGTGAAATTATGATAATGTATGAAGTCAATTTTCTTGAGTCTGCATTGATACCATAGCTGGGAGGTTTTGAGCCTAAACACTTAAATTTTTGTTGAGAGGTCTCACTGTTGTAATACTCTAGAACTTGATTTGTTTCTCTATTATGCATGCATTGATTGATATGATAAAGGCATTTTATTCTTATTTGCTATTGGCCAAAATAACCCACCTGTATGAGATTTTCCCTTGCTAGCCCTTTGAGCCTGAACTTAATTCTTGATAAATGACCTGTGGCCTGATTGATGGCTTAGCCTATATCCATTTTTCGTGACTTACCTTGATTGAGATTGAATCATTGAATGTGTTGAAAATAAAATAAACAAATTGAGGTAAGATCCACAATGGTCAAGTAATTAAGGGATGAAAAAAAAAAGAGTCATCTATGCCCTTAAAAAAAAAAAAAAAGAGAGAAAGGGCAAAATGAAAAAGAGAAAAAGAAAAGAAAGCAAGAAAAAGGAAAAGAGTAAAAGGTGGTTAAAAGGAATTAATTCCCGAAATTCTGTGGGAATGTTAGTGGAGCAAAACAATTGATTGAATCTGTTAAAAGTGAAATAATATCAGTTTTCAATCTCTTGGTTGTTTGAGCTACTATCCAAATTTTCCTACCTATTACCCCGGCCAAGTTACAACCTGTGAAGTCCTTTTGATCAATTGATGCATGTGTTTGATTTTTCAATTTTAAGAATTTTTGAGAATATAATCAAGCATATGGTAGTGTTATAGCTTTGAGTAATTGAGTGCTCATGATACCCTTAAACACTGAGTGCTGAGTGAACATTATTTATCCGTGTGAGGGGTAATCAATGTAGACTTATATATTTAAGAAGCTGATGGCATTATTGGAAGTTCATGATATTGAGTCAGGCATGCATGGCATATTGTATCTGATAGTGTCTATGATTGTTATGTTGGATTAAGCGAATATTTCCTGGATTAAGTCTTTTACATTGCTGGGGACAGCAACGTTTAAATCTGGGAATGATTTGATGTGCCTCTGGCAAGTGTGATTTTTCTGTGTTAAAATTGACAAGAATTGAGTCATAAGAGAGCAATCTAAATACATATTTGCTAATTATGTTGATTCTTTGTATGTCAATAATATGCACATTTTAGTTGTGTTTTTACAAGAAAAAGAAGTGAAATTTTGAATTCAAAATTTGAATTCAAAACTGGTTTTAATTAAATTCTTACGTTACGTAATAAGTTTTAATTTAATTCTTCAGTTACGTAATAAGTTTTAATTAAATCTTCAGTTATACGTTTCACGACATTTTCGGGAAAGAATTATTGTGCTGTGCGAAGAAAAAAAGAGTCTTGTAAATAGAACTCTTCACAAAACCCGAAGGTGGAACTCAGAAATTGGGAGGCAGATCTAGACACTTTGAGAGGAACATCACAAGGATCAGCATTTAAAGCTCATTACATCACATTTCAAACTATCCTCAATTAGCGCTGAAGCAATTAAGGAAAGAATCTGCAATCAAAGCGCTGAGTCAAAGCACAGCTGGCACTGCAGCAAATAAAGATAGGATGCATTGTCAGCATTACATCACGCTGAAGTGTCATCCTTATCTATACACGCAACATCACATGGACCACGCCCAGAAACTCAAGTATAAAAAGGGTGGTCCTCCACCATTCCATTCCATTCAGATCTGGACCGGGAGAAGGAGGCAGCTGTGGAGTTCTTCGCGTTCTTCGTTCTTCATCTTCTTCTTCTTTTTTCTTTCTCTTTTATTTTTAGTTTATGTTGAATTTTAGATCAGCGATCAGTATGTTGATCGGCTAGATCATTTTTATTGTAGTCAGGGTCACGATCCATATGTGAACCCTTGATATGAAGGATTGATTTATGTTTTTTGATTTATATAATTATCTTTATCATCACTCTGTGCGAATTTGATATTCCCTTTGTTAGAATTGATCGATCTAATAGTTGGGGATATTCTGAGGATCAAAACCCTAGATAGGAATATTGGGGTTTTGATCTCGAAAGGGGGTAAGATAACAATCTGTATGCGTGCTAGGAATAGACGTGTATACGATTGCAGATGCTTAAATTATCACGCCCATTGCTTGATCCCTTGAGAAACATTGCAAGGAATTGGGGTTTCTCATGGGATTAAAGGGTTAACCTTGCAAGGAATTGAGGGTTAACTATTAACTCTTTTTTAGAGGATAATTTATCTGAGTGATTATATAAATAATTAGTGTAGATCAATCCGGAGTAAAAAGCGGGGATCATTTGGTGAATGAATCCTGCCTACAATGCTTTTCTCATATTCTTTACAAATCAATTTTCAATTTTATTGTTTTATTTCTCAAAACAAAAATACAAAAATAAGTCTTTTATTTTCAGATTTGAATTTCCATCAATTTGACAATATTTGTCACAACCCTATTTGAATTTTTCCATTCTTTAAGAAAAAGTTTAATTGATATTAGATCCCAATCCCTGTGGAGACGAACTTTTCTTATCACTTTATTACTTGTGCGATCGGTATACTTGCCGGAGAGCATCAGTCACTGTTTAGCATGGTTAAGAGTATTTTTGGGTGTCATGATATGTTGGGGAGGGTCCTAGGATGGCCGAATGGGGAATAGAGTTTCTAGGCTTGGAAAAACTTGTTGGTAGTCTTAGGAATTGTTTGTGATGTATTTTTGATTTGTGGTACTTGTATATTAGGTGCTTAAGACCCTTGAAACCTTGGAAATCCGCTGCTGCCCCGGTAAAATCCGTGTGACATTTGAAGTAAGTGTGGTGACATTACCTTCTTGATTGCTAGTGGGAGCACGAGGTTTGACCGTAGCTCCATACTTTGGTATCACGTGTAAAGAAATCTGTTTGTTGAATATCTTGATTTTATATATGCTGCAGCCTTGAATTATTATAAGCTAAATCTTGAATATTATCTAGACATACATGTGCATTCATGAATTTTTATCTTGTATGCTGTGTGTGACTCAAGACATAACATTCATGCATAAATTCCATGTTGCAATAAAAATTATTTTCGAAAACTATGCATACGTTTGAGCACGCATCATGTAGGCATCCCTTTGGTACCAGGGTCTTGGGACACTTGCTTCAGTCCGCTTAGGATACAGTTGGAACCCTCCAAGGAGCCATTAAGGGAGGCCCTTCCACTGTCTTGTTTAGTATGCGCATGACGATGCGAATTACGTACTCTTGGCGTTATATACGCATCTTGTTTAGCATCTTGGCAGCATATGTATAAGTATATTGTAGCTTGTTTATGTTTATTATTTCTGTATCTAGCAAATGCTTTTGCATTCTGGTTTTGTCATCATTTTACTGGGATATTTTTCTCACCCCTTTGGGGCTGCTGTTTTGATAAAATGGCAGGAGAACGGAAGAGCATATGAAGAATTGATTTTAAAGACTTTAGCCATGTGTGTAATTGTATTGTTATGTTGGTTGGACCTTGATGATTCTGATTTAATTGTTGGGATGACCATATTAAATTATGGATTTGATTTCTTGTTAGATTTTAGTCTTTGATGTCCCTTTAGTAATTTGGAGAATTCTGAAATGTTTTGGTAAAAACTCAGTTTTGAGCTGCCAATTGAGGGCTGTGAAAATGGGAAAACTGATTTTTTTTTAGTGTCTAAAATGTGGTCGTTCCGGGGCTACGGACCTTTAATTGAGGCATAATTTATATGCACGCGAAGCCCCAGGAATGTACTTTCAGACTACATAGGTTTTATGTCCAAACGATATCTGTATGAATTTTAAAGTATTTTCGTAAGACAGCAGGTTTTTCAGAAAGTTGACAGAATTCGCAAGTATCTTGCGGGTTCGGTTCCGTGGGGCTATACACCTCCGAATCGCGTATAATTTATATGTATGCGACGCCCCGGATGTCTAGTTTTTCAGAAACTTTGAATATTTTTTTACGCTGCTGAATCCGATTTTATACAGATTTTATAAGGCAGCAAGGTTTTCTGAAAAGCAAAAAAAAAATTCAGCAAATGGTTTTATCCTTGAGATTTTCTATGGTTGATAAGCGATTTCATCTTACTTAAGTTCTTTATATGAGAACCAAATCTGAACGTTTTAAAGTGTCAAATTTCAAATGTTATTCGATAAAGATTTTTTTTTACCGCTGCGACTCTAATACAATTTAGCAAACAACCCTCTTGGATGCATACAAGAGTGGGTGTTACATATGGGGCCCATTTTCCACTACTTTTGTTGATGGTGAAAGGTATTTCTTAACAATTGTGGATGGTTTCTTTAAGTTCACTTGGGGTAATTCTAATGCAAAATAAAGGAGAAACAAGGATACATTTACGTAATTTCTTTGCTATGGTAGAAAATCAATTTGCTACTACTTTTAAAACCATATGAAGTGATTAGGGTGTCAAATTTATAATGGAGAATTTTTATTCTAGTAAAGGCATTGCACACTAAACTTCATGTGTCTATACTCCAAAACAAAATGATGTGGTAGAAAGGAAACACCAGCACATCCTCAACTTGGCAAGGGCACTATTCTTTCCAGCCAAACTCCTTCTCAAATTCTAGTCTTAAATTATATCAGATGTGGTTCATCTAATCATTAGAGTCAGTACATTAATTCTTCATGGGGAAACACCATTTGAAGTCCTTCATGGCACTCCTCCCACATTTTCTATTGCAACTTCGGCAAGTGCACCAGTCGTACAAGTAATAAAATGCATGAGTAAGATCGTTTCTATGAGGATTAGATTTCAATTGCTAATTCACTATTTAAGCTTCAGTTGGACAATTGATCAAGAGAATTATAGGAAAATTAAACTAAAAAACAAACAAAGAAAGTAAAATTTGAATTACGTGACAATCAAGAAACATAGTTAGTATTTCGATTTCCCCTAATCTCCCCTTTATGTTATGAATTAAACCTTAATTAATCATCCTTTTTATATTGTCCATCAATTCCTCTAAATTAGTTAACACTCAATCCCTTGACATTCTAACCCTTTACTCCCTTAAGAAAATCCTGATTCCTTAGTGTTTCTCAAAAGGATTTAAGCATTAATATCAAGAATCATAAAAATGGCACAATTCATATATCTATTCCTATAGTCATACAAATTAATGATGAATGAGTCAAACCAAATTCATATACCAACATCCTTATTGTCATAAACGAATACTAATTCAATCTACAAGAATAACTCATTGAAAGCATTAACAAAAGACATATTCATTCAATATAAGAAGGGAAAGTTATATTAAAGATTAATTCAGAAACATAAAGATTCAATTAGGTTCCATCTAGCCCTAATTACAAACAAAAACTAGCATAACATGTTGAAATCAAGTACACAAGAAAACAAGAAAGCTTCCCCAAACTCTATTGATGAGATGGCGAGGTGAATCTTCAATGTTTCCAGCATAATCCCGACTCCAACCCTGTCTACAGCTCTCAAAATCATGAAAGACTCGTTCCTCCACTGAAAACTATGCCTCTGCTGTCAAGTTATGTCAAAGACTCATGAATAATAACTTAAATAGATGTAGGAATCCTTGTTTTAGGTGAAAATCACATAATGTGTCTTAATTGGGTCGCAACTGGGCATTAAACGAGATGGAATGCACTAAAACGCACTATTTTGACAACAAAAACATGGTTTCATATTTTGTCAATAACTTGAGCTTTACTTGTCCAGTTGATATTATCTTAGTCTCTTTGGAAAGATAAAAGAGAGATCTAAAACTTCTATGAAGAGCACGAGATCCAAATCTATTATCTTGGATACGAAAAATTGGCCGAAAGATAGCTCTAGGAAATTTTTAACTAAATGGCTGCTCCTCATTATCGCTTTAAGTCCTTTAAGCTTAAACATTGCTCCAATGCTCTAATCCAACTCAATTATCCTACAAAACAAAGAAGAATTAATCACATAAGTCAATAATGCAAACTCCATGCTTTTTAGCCAAATAACTCTAAGTTTTCATACTTTTGACTAGATATAAGAGTGATTTTAGTCCTTTAAAACATGAGAAACTATGAGTTTATCAAATCATTCCCAGATTTATAATATTGTTTTTCTCTTCAACCAAACTTCATAGCCTATATAACCTTTCAACAATGTCATAGCCTCAACTCCTCCTCATCATTCTAATCATCGACGATGCACCCATCCTACCTCTATAACTTTCAATGTAATGTGAACTCTAGCACTCCTTATCCATTGTCCTAGTTCATATCCTATGACTCCTGCCCTCAAAACCACACTTAATTGTGTCTTACCCTCAACTCCTTGAAAAAATCGCAATCCTATAATATGAAGCTTCTCAACATGAGTGTCGACAGAATGCTATATTGGCTGAACTTAATGCCCTCGAACAAAACAAGACTTGGAGTTTTGTTGATCTTCCTCCTAATAAACGTCTTATCAGATGTAAATAGGTCTTTAAAACCAAATTAAGGCTAATGGTTCCATTGAAAGACACAAAGCAAGGGTTTTTGTAAAGGGCTATACACAACTTGAGGGGTGGACTTTCTTGACACATTCTCACCAGTTGCCAAGGTTGCTTCCATTAGAATATTACTTAGTGTTGCCATTGCGAGGGTGGTATCTTGAACAACTTGATGTTAATAATGAATTTTTGCATGGGGAGTTAAATGACAAGGTGTATATGGTGCCACCTCCTGGAGTACAGCTTCCTCGACCCAATCTGGTTTATAAATTGCAAAAATCACTATATGGTTTGAAGCAAGCAAGCAGACAATGGTATCCACGTCTTACCTTCGCTCTCATGTCCATCGGATACAAACCATCGCATGTTGATTATTCATTACTCATCAAATCCGAAGGAGACTCATGCACAACATTATTAATATATGTTGATGATATATTCCTTGCGGGTAATGACAAGGGTGAAATAGATTCTGTTAAGAAGTTCTTGATTTAGAATTCAAAATCAAAGACCTAGGAAATCTTCCTTATTTCTTGGGTTTAGAAATCATTCAATCAGAAGAAGGTCTGATGGTAAATCAACGCAATTATGCGCTTGAGGTGATATCAAATGGAGGTATGTTAGGAGCCAAACCTTGTTCCACACCCTTGGAACATGGACAGAAGTGAGAAAGAGATAAAGCGGAGACGTGTGAAGATGTGGCTAGTTACCAGAGACTTGTAGGAAGACTTTTGTACTTGACAACTACTCGACCTGACATCTGCTATGCAATGCAGCAGTTGAGTCAATATGTGTCAAAGCCAACAGATGTGCATATGAAAGCTACATTGCACGTCCTTCGTTATCTAAAAGCAGCCCCCTGAAAATAGTCTATTTTATCTGATGAAAAATAGTTTGGAACATAGTGGCTTTGCAGATTTGGATTGGGCCACTTGTGAAAATACCAAACACTTGGTTATTGGATTTTGTGTATTTCTGGGGTCATCTTTGGTAACTTGGAGGTCGAAGAAGCAAGACACAGTGTCTAGGTCCTCATCCGAAGCAGAACACAAGGCTCTAACTGTGTTGACTTGTGAGATACAATGGATTCGATATTTGCTGCAAGATTTAAATGTGAAGTTGACAAAGGGAATCCTAATTTACTGTGATAATCGATTAGCAATTTACCTTGCACATAATCCTAGTTTTCATGAGAGAACTAACATATAGAAATAGAATGTCATTTGATACGAGAGAATATTAATGATGGTCTCATTCATCTCCTCCCCATAGCTTTCGTTGATTAGTTGGCAGACCCTTTTACAAAGAACTTGTCATTTGGTCAATTCAAGACTTTGATTGGCATGTTAGTTCTTCGAAATCTCTACCTCCCAACTTAGGGGGGGTTGTTACAGTTCTATCAGCTTAACTCAGCTCTCTCAAGTTCTCTCAGTTTTATAACACGTGCATGTATTTATCTGTTATGTGATTTAGTTGTTATCTGATCTGTTAGTTAGCTTTATTAGTTTGAGTTAGTTTCGGTATTTGCGGATATAGAGCTTCTGTATAAGAGGTGTTGTAGTTGTAAACATTTGATTCTTGCAATTTCTAATTCAATGGAGATTCATTACCCTCTTTTCTCTCTCTCGGATTCATACTTCCTCTTCTATGATTATAAAGGTAAGTCTTGGATTATGCGTCTCTCAGTTTTTGCATTCTCCACTCTATTTACTCACCGGCTTGAGTATCATAGTCATTTCAGGTCCACAACTACCTCATCGGAACAGATGGGACAAAAGAGTCTCCAAAAATTATCTTCAACCACTTTTGAAGGAGACTTTGAAATCGTACCTCAATTAGTCAACAAGTACAAATAACACAGATAAAATTAAATTAGATATAAATAGATGGGATTTTTAGATGATTGTGTAAAAATAGTGGTCGAACAAAAAAAAATAAATAAATAAAGTTAATCAAATACATCAATAAAAAAATTACTATTTCGCTATTTGACCTATTATTATAGATAGGATTTATTTGTTTTGACATAAAAAAAACTGCATGCACGGTATCATTGTCATGTAATTAAAGGTTATGATAAGTTTTTAATATTGAATGTACTATCTAAAATAAGTGAATATAATAATCAAATAAAAAAGACACATTTCGCAAATCAAAAGCCAAATTACTAAAATTCTCTTGTTCATCATCTTTGTTTCTGTTACTTATTATGTGTTTCTCTTTTATGGGTCAAAGCCACAATGTGGAAGACAGCCTCCTAGAAATAGGACATTTTCTGCACAATTTTCTGTTTAATGAATTTCATTTTTAGAAGATATGTTTTGTTACAGTTTGAGATTCTTTGTTGTGCAATATTCTATTCCGTGTGTGCTAAAGCATCACAATCTTTCAAATTAAAATAACAATGTTGTGTTGTGTTTTCAATGAAGATGTAAGGCATACATGTGTTCATG
>JAVKPL010002593.1:0-100516 GCA_032173675.1 Gastrolobium villosum | reverse complement strand
GCGGCCTTTGTTATTATAATGTGATATAGGGAGTTTAATTAGAATTGATAGATCAATTCTACTGTAGGATAGACGTATGTTAAGCCTTTGAAATGATTTATTCTTGTAGCAGTCGATATTGATAATTCCTTTTTCAATACGTTCATTAGATCTTTTGTAATAAATGTTAGGTGCATGTTACCCCCCACCCAGGTTTCCCTCCCTTTTTTTGTGTTAGATGCACGAGGAGGAACAAAGACCAGGAATAATTTCTACCAGGTTAACCATTGCATGCGTTTTGCACGTACAATGATATGTCCCGTTAAAATACACGGATAAATTTAGTACCAAAAAAAAAAAGAAACATACACGGATAAATTATACATTTATACTCTCTCTCTCTGCATTTTAACATAAATAAAATTCTTAGTAGCGTAAATAATTTATAGGAAAAAACGTTTATTCTTTTAAATGACACAACTTATATCCTTTCACTCTCACAAAGAGGTGGACCCACACCTTTATTTTTTTTGTCAACTCTCTCTCCTTCTTTATCTATCTTTTTCTCTCTCTTAAAATGACACAATCTTACATCATTTAAAATGACACACACTTTATCCTAATTTATAACTAGTGCTTTAAAACCAAGTCCCTATTCCCGGGTCGATCCGGGCCAACCCTGACCCCCTCTCCTTGAGGGTTGGAGTCAGCAATTAGATCCTGCTTGTAAGTCCCGACCCTCGAAAACCCTTAAAACCTTGCTCCCTCTCCTTAAGGGTTGGAGTCAACATTTAGATCCTTCATGCATGTACGTCCCTCTAACCCTCGAAAACCCCCGACACCTGGCTGCGTTTCGATGACTCCTGGGTCTCGGTGACCCACGACCCCCCGGTTGAATCCGTGACCTCTAATCTCAGCTGAACCGAATTTTTAAACACTATTTACAACTATGTATGATTCTTTTGGGATATCTTTCCTCTCTTGGTGACTTTCGATGTCATTGGTAGTTATTTTTAACACTCTTAACTGTTAATTTTAAATATTCAGAAGATGCAATTAAGTTTTGAACGCTACATATTGTCAACTTTGTGATAATCTGGTGATGTTGAATGTGACATCCCATGTGCACAGTAAGTTACTCTTTATCGTATTAGCGCAGTAGTTACTAGATAAATAATTTACATTTATTTCTGAACATCAAGTGTAATGATAATGAAATTGATACATAATAATAGTTTTTTTTTTTGGTAAAATATACATAATAATAGCTTATAAAATACTGTAAAGTTCAAGAAAAGCAAAATAACGTTACAAACAGCCCCAACTATAGGCAAATGATTGAAGTAATACATGTGGGACTGCCCTTATTTGCACTGATCACCATAACAATTAGGCTAATAGAGTTCTTAATCCATCTAGCATCTTTCAATAGGTACCTTTAAAGAGGAATATCATATAAGTTTCTAATAATAATAAAAAAAAATCATTCTTAGAGTCTCCTAATATTGAAAACTAAAACAATCAAGAAAATCCATTCAACTCATCTTGTTCGGTTAGGTGATGAATGACAAGTTACTTCACTTATTAATACATACTTGACTAATATTTTGTTATATAGATTTTATAATGTAGGTTAATCTGACTATTTATTTGATCTTCTTGGTTCACTGTCAGGTCCACCATTACTTAGGCGTTAGCCACTATAACTCTTTAAAGTTACATGCAATTAAGGGGCTTAGGTTCCTTATGTCTATTATTCCCAGCCTCAAAAGTTGATCCCAAAATAGTTTTCCTTTCTATGGTAAAGGATATTTTATTCCACTCAGCTTCTTCTTTATATTGAGAACTCGGTTTTCTCAACTTAATATTGAAGCGTTTGCAAGTCTAACGTCGAAGATCGACAATTAGAGGAGGTAAGCCTGAGTCACCAAGTTGGCCTTGCGCAGCAGAAATGTAAAGGAGAGAGATAGAGAAGAACATAATCAAGTTGTATAACGTGGAAAAACTTTCTCCAATGTGAAGAAATAAAAATCCATGAGACACTACTCCAAAATCAAACTTCCACTATGTAAATAATGGATTACAAATGATTAAACTTCCCTAGTCTTACTCTAGAGGTACAATCAAGCTTCTCCAAGTATGTAGGTATTCTCGAACATCCCTAAAGAGGTCTAACACTCTAACTTCTCTTTAAAGGTACTCAAAATTTCATCTAACCTATTACAAGGTCTTCATGAGGTTTATATAAGATAAAGGAGGAAACTCCACATTCCTTCCAAAATCTTCTTTAATCATTAGGTGATTGAGGTGGTTGTGGCTTGAAGCCTTGCACCACATTTAATAAGGTTCACTCCAACATTAATGGAGGAACACCACCTAACAAATCTCCCCTTCTAACATTAATGAGTCAGGCTCAGCATCAACCCAACACCTTCATAACAATCTTCAAATTTTCTTGCGGGTACCAGTTTCGTCATCAGGTAGGTGTGCACCTTGACGAGTTCGGGTTGTCCATCATCCACCACATCTCGGATCCAGTGATACCTCACATCAATACTTAGTCGGGAGTGATAGGTCAAGTTCTTCGCAAGATGAATAACACTCTGATTGTCACACTTCAGCTCATACTTATCTTGATTATGGCCAAGTTCAGATAGAAACCTCTTCATCTACAAAAATTTCTTTAAAGCCTCGATTGCGACTATGTATTCGACCTCGATCGTCGAAATTGCCACACATTTCTGTAGTTTTAATTGTCAGGAGACAGCTTCTCCTACTAAAGTCATCAAGTATCCTGTAGTCGAATTCCTAGAGTCGATATTTTCCCTTAAATCAGCATCCGTAAAGCCTTGTAACTCAGCTTTACCTTTTCCAAAGTGGAGGCATAGATTAGTTTTTCTTCTGAGATACTTGAAAATTCACTTGACGGCTTCTCGGTGTTCTTTGCTAGGGTTGGATAAATACCGGCTCACCATTCCAACTGCATACGCTAGGTCGGGTCATGTACAAACCATCACATACATCAAGCTTCCGATGGTGGATGAAAGAAAATGGCCTTGAAGGCCGATTGCACGTGAGGATGAAAACAAAAATTTTCAAAGCGGAATCACACATGCTAATCAAGATACATACTTTAAGACAATGTGATATACCTTGTTCGTGATTCAAACTCAAAGGTGATCAGTGTTAGGTTTGAAGGTTCAAACCCTCTAACGTTGATCCACACCACCCTACGTCAAGATGCAAGAACCCTTCTTGAAAAGCCACCAAACAAACACCACAAGGAAGGCACTTTAGGTGTCCCAATAGGAGAAGAAGGAGGCAAGGTTAATGTGTTTAGATGAGTGAATTTTTCAGAATGAAAAACTCACAAAGTGGCGCATGGAACACTATGAGAAAAGGCTAAGCAATTTTCATAAAACCCTAAAGAGAACCTCACAAAAGGAAGCACACTAGGAGATGAGATAATGATTGAATTAAATCAGATTTTTCCACTAAAAATCTTACCTAATGTAGCGCCCAAATGGAGCCCAAAAACAGTCCAAATACATACAGTAGTTGCAATCAAATTTGAACCAACTCACTCAAAGATTCTCTCAACCAACCAAATCGGATTGGAGCTTATTTGGTTGACCAAATGACCATCAAAAAGCCCCAAATCAGTGCCCCAAACAACCTTGGATGATGTTCAAAGATCTCCTCTTGATACTAGGGATTTGTTCCAACAAGATCTTATCTTATCATTTTGTTATGAAACATTTAAATTCAAACGTTTAAACATTTAAATTCAAAATTCAAATTCAAAATTTAAATTCTAAGTTTAAATATTTGATAATTAATTTAACTAATTAAATTAATTAATAATGTCTTAGACCATCCAAGCCCATTACAACTACTATGCGCCCTTTCCCTCTTAGGTGGGCTTCCAAACTTCTTCTTGGGCAAACAACCTTTATTAGGCCCAATACATGTAATGCTATGTCATCAAGACAATAAGGTGTTATTGTGTGACCCATTAGCTCCAACATAGCCACTGACATAAATGAGCTTGGGCCCAACAAACCCACAACTCATTTAATGACAACACAGAGCACTATCAATGCTTTGTTTCCCCAGAGCTAGTTAGGTTAATGATATGATCATCATATTACATATATTTGATTACCGTATATATTTCTTTTTGTCTCGGTTACCTTCCATTCAAACCTAGGGTGAGGAAATGTATCAACCCTTGCGATTTAGGGTAAGCTTTTAATTCGAAATAGGAAATCTTCAATTTATTGACTCTAAAGGCAGATCATCTCATGATCTCTTTTACTATGCATAGATTCCCGAGTCTTGTAAATATCATCCTGATTTCTCCGGTTTACAGATAACCTAATCCCTTACAGAGATTTAACGCATTCCTTCAACTTATCACCCTAAACCTGTGCTCTTTCAGGACATGCCCAAAAGTATACCTGAGTCTCCATGTTTCAGGCAGACGAGGTATACAATCAAAAAATGCCTTCTAGAACACAGTCTAGGTGACAACTTATGGTCTAAGGAAAGACATACCCAAATATTAAGAGACTGCTCTAATGATACTGTTTGTGAGATTTCCTCATAGAGTCTCTTTGTGGGTTTGTTCAGTGCGAGCTATACCCTTATAGGTCCACCCACGACTTTAGCTAAGACATCTCCATATTTGTAGCTCATGAGGTCTTTACCTTGTATCCGAATACAAGCAGATAAGCCGTGCTAGTCTTACCCGAGATTACTGATCCCATTCTCAGTGTCTCTAGACTAGGAACATAAAATTAGGAATAAACATCTGGTATCCTTAAATCCTTATGATCGTGATCTCATCACAGATACTCAAGAGATACCTATTTTATTCCAAGGGGTTTATCCAGGTACTCATATAATATATTAACAATAATATTGAGACAAAATGAAACAGGATAAAGAGTGCTTATTATTTATTTGCGATAATATAATAAGGTCCACATATGTCCTAATCTAATCAAAAGATTGTCTCTAGGACATCCATATACTAACAGCGGATTGGTACAGGATCTTCAGCATCTCATCTTTGTTTTCATCAGATCTCGGATATTGCTTTTGACTTAGCTTAATGTGTCCGACTAAGGGGGTGTTTATTGTCTTGGTTTTGTACATGATGAATCTCTTCAAAATCTTCTCTATGTATTTTTCTTGACTCTACCACATGAGCTTTCTAGGTTGGTCTTTGATAATTTTTATTCCAAGTATTTGCTTTGCAGGGATGAGGTCATTCATTGTGAAGGACGAGCTTAAAGCCTTCTTTAGGGAGGCTATCCTCATCTTGTCTTTCCCTACAATCAATATATCGTCCACGTATAAAAGCAAGATTAAAAAATCTCTAGCATAATACTTCTTCACGAATACGTAATGGTGCCTTCATCTTCATGAACTTATGCCTTGTCACGAAGGATTCAAATTTATTGTACGATTGTTGAGGTGCTTGTTTAAAGCCGTACAAGCTCTTCTTTAAACGTCAGACTAAATCTTTTTTTCCTGGAGCTCAGAACCCTTCAGGTTGCTCCATATATATATATATATATATATATATATATCTTCTTCAAGGTCTCCGTGAAGGAATGCCGTCTTCACATCCATTTGTTCCACCTCGAGGTCCATTAAAGCTGCCATAGCTAACACGGTTCAGACCAAAGTCATCTTCATAAAAGGAGATAATTTCTCTTCAAAGTCAACTCCCTTCTTTTGATTACAACCTTTCACCACAATTTGGGCTTTGTATCTCAGATTTTGGCCGCTTTTCTCATGCTTAATTTTATACACCCACTTGTTCTTTAGAGCTCGTCTTTCTTGAGGTAACTCAGTCAATTCATAAATTTGATTTTCATACAAGGGCTTTATTTCATCCTGCATTGTCATCTCCCATTCATTCTTTTTTGAGCTCGTCATGGCCTCATCATAACTTTGTGGTTCACCATCTTCAGCAACAACGATATATTTTTCAGGTGGGTACGTTGTGGAAGGTCGTCTCGATCGTGCAGAGTGTTTAGTTTGTACTTCATGTTAGGAATTCGGCTCAACATTATCATATCGGACCTCATCATCTCAGTCCTCAGCATCCTGGTCTTGTTGCTAGTCATTTAGTTCATTGTTTTCTTGGTTATTTTCTTCCCCTGCTATAGCTCGGACAGGATGGACGAGTTCTTCACGTCGGATAACAAATTGGACTTTAAGCTTTGAGATGTCTTCAATTATCTCATTCTCATGAAAGATTACATCTTTGCTTCTTACTATTTTCTTTTTGATTGGATCCCAAAGTCAGAACCCAAAATCACATCTCTACAAACCGAGGTAAATACACTATTTAGTCTTCACATCGAGCTTCGCCCTTTCATATTTACAAAATTGCACGAAAGCTCGACATCTAAATACTTTCAAATGATCATAGGTCACTTTCTGACCTATCCAGGCTTCCTCTGGAATTTTTCCTTCTAGTGGCCGTGATGGTGAGAGATCTATCAAGTCAACTGCAGTTCTGACAGCCTTGCCCCTGAAAGATTTTGGCAACCCGACATGTGATAACATGCTTCATACACTTTCTTCAGTAGTTTTGTTCATCCTTTCAGCAACTTCATTCAAGTAAGGAGTCTTAAGGGGCTTCTTTTCAAGTCATATCTCAGTTGTTCTACAGTAAGCATCAAACGGGCCACAATACTCACCATCGTTGTCAGATCATATCATTTCAATTTCTTTCTAATCTGCCTTTCCACCATAGTATGAAATTCTGTGAAGACTTGGAGTACCTAATCTCTAGATTTCAACAAATATACCCACAACTTACGGAATGGTCATCAATAAAAGAAATAAAATATTGAGCTCCACCATGGAGCACACATCGGTATGGACAAGGTCAAGAATGTACCTGCATCGTCTGAGTTGATTCAGTCTCACAGAAGAAACCTAATGCTGCTTTCTAGTTAGGCAGTGCATGCAGCTCTCCAGCACTTGACCTTTTAAACCCGATCAATAATCATTTTTGTTCAGGATCTGAAGTCCTTTCTCGCTCATGTGGCGCTTGTGCCATAACTCCATACTAGGTCCATCTCGGACAGGATTGGTTTCTCCATCATTTATCTTTCCTTGCATCATGTACAAGGAGCCTTCCTTTTTACCTCGGGCCACTACCAAGTTTCCCTTGGCTAATTTCCATCTACATCCTCTGAAGTAGTTCACTAACATGGCATCATTAAGCTTGACTACCGAGATTAGGTTTAGTCACATGTCAGGAACATGCTTTACATCTTTCAGCACAAATTGTCACCTGACATCCGTGGTCAGGGTTACATCACCGACTACAACAATTTTGCTAGTTACCCGATTTCCTTTTTTCACTACTCCGAAGTCACCGCTTCTGTAAGAAGAGAATAATCCTTTGTGTCGAGTGACATGGAAGGAGGCACCTGAGTCCATAATCTAAGCACAATCATTATATGCTATGTTCAAAAAATTATCCTCACCAAGGAGGAAGATCTCGACATCCGAGTTGGTGGTCATTACAATGGTGCTCTTGTCCTCTTTCTTCTTTGGAATAATTTGATTCGACTTCACGGTGCCATTCTTTTCATCTTTCTGCAGATTTCTATAGTCAGGCTTCTTGTGGCCAGGCTTCCCATAGTAGAAACACTTCAATTCATATTTTGGCGTAAACTGGGCTTTAACTTTATCATGTCTGTCATGAACACGGGCGTCAGACATTCCCTTGTTCTCAGCCACGTTTGCCTCGGAGGTGCTAGTTGTGGGAACAATGCACTCAAAATGAAGAATATAAAATTCAAGGATTTTGATGATCACAAACATAGAAAGAAGACACCAAGCATTACAACTTGCAACAATAAAAAAGAAGTATAAAGAATCAACCAAAAATTGTGAAGTCCATCAAGACAATGGACAAAGCTTAAAGAAGATCAATCCTCAAGATTCAAGAGAAGAATCTAAAGTGTCCATAAATAATATGTTTTTAAGACTTAGAGTTAAATGTGAGGGTGATTGATAACCTGCATGAAAAGCTCAAAGTTATTTTTCTAAAACACTTGCATTAATCATCATTTGGTATTGAGGAAGTTTCTTAGCATCTCTTATGCATGAAAGAATATTTTAGACATTTATCAAATGATTAAAAGAGATTACAATTGATTTGAAACAAAGAAAATCAATTTAAAAAGAATTTCCAACCTTTCCAACAGGCTGGATATCGATTCCCTCTCTTTGGAAAAGTTGGGAATCGATTCCCACAGCAAGGGAATCAATTTCCTCCTGCATCAGAAGACTAAAATAACGTCTATAAATGGCTAGTTGTGAAAATGGCTGATGTGTGAAGCTTCTATAAATTAGAATCGCTGTTCCATTGATTCTCTAAAACTTCTTGATCATTATTCTTGACTTAGATCATATTATTTGCTCATTCCCATTCATCTTGATTATAAACACTCTTTGAGCTTTATTTTTGTGAAAGTGTCAACACCCATAGTTTTCAACTTGTATAATCTTTACTTTGAGAGTACTTAGCTATTCTTAAACACCTCCACTTAATTTCTTGAATAGTTAGGGGAGTGAACCCTCTGTACTTGAGAGATTACCAAATTTCTAATAAGATCTGGAGTGAAAATTGCAAGGCATCAAAAGCCCAAAGTCTTGAAAGATTGTAGTGGTTTATCAAGCACTTTCAAGCTCGATAGCTAGTGAAAAAGATTGATCGAGCAGCTTCAATCTGGACGTAGGTCATAGTGGTGGTGACTGAACCAGGATACATCTAGTTTATAATTTCTCTAACCTTGAAATTTTTACTTTAGACTTGAAATTGCATTTTTAGATTGTGTTTATTTGTTCACTAGCTTATTTATTGATCATACACTTGTTCTTACACTAAGTTTTTCCTTGTTAAATCATTTAAATTGAAGAAATACTTTTCAGAATATCAAATGAGGCACTTTGTGAATTTCTTTATTAATGCAATTCACCTCTTCTCTTGACTATTGAAGCCACTTATCAAACATTAGTCACACCTCGTTCTCTTCTCCCAACTTCTTTATTTAGGAGGATGTCAGTTAGAATGTCCATTGTCAATTTTTCTTCTGGAGCCAAGTTACTCAAAGTAACTACCAGAATATCTCAGCTTTCAGGAAGCAAGCTCAAGAGCAGCAGAGCTTGCATCTCGTCTTTAACCTTCATCTCGACTTTGGAGAGCTGATTCACGATACCTTTGTAGGTGTTGAGGTGCTCAATCATGCTCATATCGTCCTTGTATTACAGCTTCACAAGTTGGAGAACCATGCGTGTTTTGTTCCTGAGAGTCTTCTTCTGAATCATAGACTATATCTTTGTCCACAATCCGTTTGCATTTTTGAACTTGAAAAAGTGCTCAAAAAGACTTTTGCCAATATATTTCTTGATTATGGCCATTTCCTTACAATTAAGGATTTCTCACTCTTTCTTGTTTTTGCCTTCGTGCATCTTTTCATGAACAATGGGCTCATACGTGTCTTTGCAATACAGATTGTCTTCCATCATAGGTCTCCAATAAGTAAAGTTATATACTGTCAGTTTAAGCATATCACCATCATGGGCAACACCATTGGTCTTCATCTCATCTCCTCAGAACCCTTTGAACTCGGGCTCTGATACCAAAGTTATTAAAATCGCGAGAAAAATCGTTAGATCATTCGATACTACGATATTTTTCCTTCTACCGATCTGAATCACATATGGGATCGCTTTTCACTTGAATCGGTCAGGCACGACGTGTAAAGGCGTAAAATCGGTGGAATCATTCGATTCTGCCATTCCAATGATTTGGGTGAAAAGACCTAGACAGTGAGAGAGAAAGAGAAGCAGAAAGATGCCTGCCATCGGAGGTGGGTTAGCGATCATCGAAGACTAGATCCACAAAGAAGACAACGACTTGCTAACAAATTTAGCGATTGAAAGAGAGAAACAGAGAAAGAAAGAATCGATTAGAGAGAGGAGGGAGATAATAGCTTGAAGACAGAGATAGCCTCTTACAGAAAGTAGAGAGAAATACAACGAAAGAGAAATAATATAGCACAACACATCCACTTATCCACTTGTTCCAAATTTTATCTTTGCAAATTTTTTTAACTTGGTCAAATTTATAAAGTTTTACTTTCAGATTTCTATTTCTTATTTATTTAAATTAGCAGATATCATTCATATGTATTAGATATATTTCTTTCAATTTTTTTTATTTCATAGGTTCAAAGAGCAAATATCATTGAACGAAGATATTAACCGATTAAATTACTGTTTTAAAACTTTACATTGCATTTTTTTATAACACAAATATATTTGGTATTTTAAAAAGTTTATAGATAACGTTCAAGAAATATATCTTAATTTTATTATTAATGAAAAAAATTATAATGAAAACATGGGATTTATGATTTTCAGTTATAATAACAATAATAATATATTATTATTATAACAATTAAGTTTTGATAAATATTGCAGCAAATTTGATGATTTTAAGTTTCTTATATATATATGGATTTTATATATGTCATGTTGTAGAAAACTTGTAGTGTCATGTTACTCTAATACATTTCATGTGAGTCCCACTAAAAAACAAGAAAACAAAGTGAGGCCATCACTTTTTGTGAGATTAACATGATATTACAAGTTCCCTACAACATGATATATATAAAACCATATATATATATATATATATATATATATATATCTTCTTAGGTAACAGGGTCGATCTTACGATCCGTGTCGATCTTGCGATTTACGATTTTCTCATCTCCTTCAGATCTTAAGTAAGATATCGATTTTAACAACATTGTCTGATAACACTCTTGAAAACTCGATTCCCATAACTCAGCACTGAAGTATTTGCAAGTCAAACGTCAAAACTCAGCAATCAGAGGAGTTCGGCCTGAGTCACCAGGTCGGTCTTGCGCAGCAGAAATGCAGAAATGTAAAGGAGAGAGATAGTAAAGAACACAGTCAAGTTGTTTAGTGTGGGAAAATCTTCTCCAATGTAAAGAAGTAAAAACCCATGGGACACTAATCCATAATCAAACTTTCACTATGTAAATAATGGATTATAAAAATCATCAGACTTTCCTAGTTTTTCACTAGAGGTACAATCAAGCTTCTCCAAGCATGAAGTTATTCTCAAACATCCCTAAAGAGGTCTAACACTACAACTTCTCTTAAGAGGTACTCAAAATTTCATCTAACTTATTACAAGGTCTTCATGAGGTTTATCTAAGGGAGAAGAGGACACTCCACATTCCTTCCAGAATCTTCTTTAATCATTAGGTGGCTGAGGTGGTTGTGGCCTTGAGCCTTGCACCACATTTAATAAGGTGCACTTCGTCATTATTGGAGGAACACACCCAAAACTTTAATTCCATTACTTGGTTTGTATCGAGGTGGATTTGTATTTCTATAAACAGACTTGATACGTTAACATTCAAATTCCAGTTCAAGAACTATTTAACTTAACAATTTCTAGTCTAGTAGCATATGACTTCTATTTATTTTACATCATGGAATTCATTTCATTAATTTCCTTTCCGTCCATATGCTGCCATGATTCTAATTTAAACACATAATCCATTCGGTAATCAAAATAACAAAAAATTGCATACATACATACATTCATGACTAATTGGTCTTAAACACATAATAGAAACTCAAACTATATTACAGTCCCTCACTCGAAATGATAAATTGTTCACACATGTATCACAAAAAATCAAAATATTTCCTATAGTTTAATTTCAATAATAACACAAAATATAGTGACAACTTAACAAAATAGCCCATAGGCAGAGAATAAGTCCCTTTTTTCTTCTCATTTTGCAATTCTTTGTTGGTCTCAACTTCATTGTTAAATTATCTATCAAAAATAAGTATTTGTTCTCAATAAGTCTAAGAATATTGGGAATTATCCCAATTCTTAGTTTCTGCCCTACACTCAAAATCAGATTAAACTTGGATATAATCACATTGACACATAAATCACGGTTTATATAGCAGTTCATGATCATAAATATACATGAATAAATAAGTCACACACTTTACCGTAGGACACCTCCATAAATCTTTAGATTCCACATAGGTGTACCTAAGAGGTATTTTTCTTTCTTCATTTCTGGCCAGCCTTTCTTTTCACACAAGACAATTAGAATTTACACTCATTTGTAAGAATAATCACATCAAGAATAAGACAAACATAAAGTTGTCCTTGTGTAATGCTTCAACCATGCACTATCAACAAATACACTGAATTCATTAAAGCAAAACAATCATGGAATTTAGGTAATGTCACTCCCGAAACATCAAATTGGAATATTACAAAGATTATTAGACTTCAAGTCTTGAAATTTTCTACCAAAATCCAAGGTTGAAGAGGCCCACCCTCTCCTTGATTACTTTAATTCCTCCCCCAATAGAGCTTTATGAGCTGAAAGGAACCTTCTTCGAAGGAGGGCTGCCTCGAGCTTTTGGAGAATTATTCCCAATACATTCTCTACTTGCTTGCTTATAAGGGTTATGCACTCGATAGGTGTTGCTTGTTAGAAATATTCAAGTGTGAGTAATAGTAAAGTCTCACATCGGTTAAACATGAACCTAGTGAGGACCATATAAGTTTGAAAGACTTATGGACCTATAGCCTTAAGATTTTGGGTTGCAATATGGTGTCAGCCCATTTGTTGTGGTTTGTTGTTTGGACCATTAGTGAAAGAATCCTTATAAGGTTTTGGGTTCCCCCATGCCATTCCTAACATTGGTATCAGAGGCCTCCGCAGAAGGCTAATGTCTCCAATACTTGAAAGTGAAAAGACTTCTGTAGAAGTTGCCCTGAGGGAGAGTATAATGTTGGGCCTCATTCTTAAGGGGATGATGTTAGAAATATTGAAGTATAAGTAATGGTGAAGTCCCACATCGGTTAAGTATGAACCAAGTGAGGACCATGTAAGTGCGAAAGACCTATTGACCTACGACTTTAAGGTTTTGAGTTGAGATGTGGTGTTAGTGAAGTTGCCCTTAGGGAGAGTATAATGTTGGGCCTCATTCTTAAGGGGAAAATGTTAGAATTATTGAAGTATAAGTAGTAGTGAAGTCCCACATCGGTTAAGTATGAACCAAGTGAGGACCATGTAAGTGCGAAAGACCTATGGACCCACGACTTTAAGGTTTTGAGTTGAGATGTGGTGTCAGCCTATTTATTGTGGTTTGTCGTTTGACCTATTAGCGGAAGAATTCTTGTAATGATTTTGGGCTCCCTCATACCTTTCCTAAAGGAAGGGGAAAATTTTATTAATTCGTTCCATTGTTTGCGAGATTAAAAAAGTGAGGAAAAGGAATTAGGGATTTTCACAAAACCCTTATTGTTATTAAAATTTAAGTTTCTCCATTTTGGTAGGTTTTAAGAGTTAAAATATTCAAATTTACTTATTTACCTTTACCATTAAAGTCAAAACACCTTCTCTCTCTTTCTCTATTCTTTCACGGTAATCAAACAACTGATTAGGGTTTTGCTTCTGTTTTGATGTCTTTGATTTTCTATTATTCTAATGCTAACTATTTCGACCAGATCTGTAGGACCATCCCCAAAGATGTGAATCACTGCCAATAGCACCATGTAAACACGCCGCCAAACCTCCATTACTGTTGCCATTATCGCAGGTCACTGGCAATCGCGAGCTCCACATCGTAGTTAGTATCGCTTCGCCGCGTGTTAAAGAACCTTGGGATACACCACCCCAAAAGCTAGCTCAAGGGGTGGGAGTGCCCAAAACCTTATAAACTCCACATTAGTTGCACATACAACCAATGTGAGACTATATATCTCAACACGCCCCCTCACACAAGAGCCCTTTGGGCTTGAAGCGTGGATTATGCACAGGCCCAATTTATGATTTACCTTTTGTGCTTTTTGGTTTAATTCCACTTTAAAGTGGGGGACGGTGAGACTCTCATACCATGTTAAAGAACCTTGGGATACACCACCCCAAAAGCTAGCTCGAGGGGTGGGAGTGCCCAAAGCCTTATAAACTCCACGTTAGTTGCACATACAACCAATGTGAGACTATATATCTCAACACCGCGGGACCACCGTGAGCACAACACCACCATGTTGTGCTACGTTGTCTCCTTCTCCACTGAGCCATTCACGCTAGCTATTGCTGCAAGCTGTTTCGCCTCTTGATTTCACTTTCTCTTTCTATTAGTTTGGGAACTACGGTTTGAGCTTTTCATTTACTCCTAACTACAAGTCCTTGGGCCACTATGCAAACCCATTTGCTCTCTTTTGTGTCTTTTTTTTTTTGTTTTCTTTAATTTAATTGGGCTGATTTCTTTTGGTTGAATTTAAAAGTTTAGATGGACCTATTGGTAACATAGATTTGTCACCAAGTTAAATAATTAGGAGAATAAGTTAGAACAAGTAAAAATTAATATATATACCTCACAAATATATTAATTTTTAAAGAAAGGGTAAAATGATAAAATATCTCATTAATCTTTTTTTTTTCTCTTATCATATTTTTAATTCCCAAACAAAAAAAATAAATACCTTTTATTTTCCTTTCCATTTGGTGGTGATCAGTTACACAGTAGGGCTTTCCGTCTTGGTGGTTAAGAGAGGAATGTGAGGTTGTTCTTCCTATTTCGACTAAGTGCAGATGCATAACCAAGACAAGTTAGAATTCTTCAGGCATTAGGTGAGTGAATAATGAGGGAAATTGTGTGAGGTTAAGTGTATTTTGGCTATGATGTTCTCTATGCATGCATCCACAGGATGCAAATCAGATGCTGTTGGAGTGTGGGTATATCTTTCCTAATGCTCCACCCACACACACAATCAAGCCCTTAGTAAGGTAATAAATAAATTTCGGATTGACCCCCTGCCTATACGAAAACTGCCCAAATTCTCTTGGATAAGAAAAACAAAAATCTGCCCACACTTCTAAAAATTCTAATTTAGCCCAAAAGTTTTAATTTAACTTTGTGTGCACCCGGTAAGTTACTTCGAATAAGAAACTGTAGTTATAAGTGATACGAAGAGGAGAAGTGGAGCCCCTAGTTGGGTAAAAGATTTTGTGGTAAATATTCATTAGGAATATAGTGGGTAGTTACAATACATTGTAAAGATTAGTTAATGTGATGTTAATAGAAATGTATCAGAGAAGTTACGGTCCGTTATACATGTTAGTCTTTATAATTGTAGATGACGTGGCCTTGGTGGTTACAATATGTAGCTTGCTGTCATGAGTATATAGTAACAGCTCTTGTAACTGAAACATTCATTCAGAAAAATACAAATCAGTTTCGTTTCTGTTCCTTAATCTCTTGTTTCTTGGTTCTGTTATTGGAATCGCTTTTAAGGGTTCGCGTCCTTTAACATTGGTGCTTTCATCTTGATGAGCTCATCTTCGATCTTCACGATGCCGGATGGAATTGCAACACCTTCCATTACAACACTCTTCAAAAATCTTGTTGTATCCATTACAAATTTGGCAAAGTTGAGCACTGAGATGCACGCTGACTTTGCAAGATTAAGAACCGAGTTGCGCACCGATTTCGCCAAGATGAGTGTCAATTTTGCAAAGGCTAGTTCTATAGCTCCTCTCCTTGTAACAGCTCCTTCAATTTCGCAGGCCCCAAGGCCCAGATCAGGTCAGCGCTGCAAGGCTTTTGGGAACAAGCGTCCCTTGTCGAGGAAAGAAGTGAACCAGTCCCATTCGAAAGTTTGCAATTCGATGAAGAAGGGTTCTGTGCAGTTTTTGCAGATGTTGAAACCCAAATTTGGGGGAATCTTCAACGCTCCCTTGCTGTCCAGTCTTGCCAAAAATGGGTATGCCAGACACATGTTTGATGAAATGCCTAGCTTAAATACAAGGTCTTGGTCCATGATGCCATCTGACGCTTTGTTCTATTGGGACCCAGGAGACCAAAATTGGATCGTTGCCTTTGCGTCTGCTCTAATGGAGATTGCAGGTTTGGTCCTTCTTGTGGGTGAAAACTATTCCCTCAAGTTGAAACAGTCAATGCAAACCCTTTTGGCTGAGATTCCCAAAGAATCCTCAGATTTTTCTCTTTTCGTTGATGCATTTCATGAATTGACGGAAGCTAAGGTTGATCCACCCTCTGAGGTGATATGGGTCTATGCTGCAATTAACTTTCACAGCCGTAATTTGGAAAAAGGTGATGCCTTGGATCGAATACTGGCCACAAAGGACTTGTTTCAGATGCTATTTTTGGTTAGTGCTTCAAAGAGCATTGCTTTACTGGTTCCTGTTGTTTTTGTGGTGCATAAAGTGCTTCTCGAACTACTTGGAAGTGAATTGAGATTGAAGAAAGAGAAGAAAGCAATGAGGGAGGTGAAGTCTTTGGTAGATACAGTTCCTGGGTATATAAGCGTTTGCTGTAGTAAGATTTCTGAGGAGGAACCTGATTCCGTTAGTTTGAATTTGATTTTTCCTTTCCCTGATTTGGCTCGTGTTTGGTTGGATAGTGTTGATGGCTTTGAATCTTTGTTGCCTCTTGTGAGCCATGATGTTTGTGGCTGGCTTAGTTCTAGAGATTTTCATGTTGGTTATTTGGCTGATGCCGTCATCATGGAAGCTTTTTTCTTGAAACTGTGCCTGTCTTTACATCTGGAAACGCCAAGGGATGAATTGGAAAAGAATATGAAGAGTTGGGCTGTTGGCTCGATATCTAGCTTTCAGAACATATATTTTTTGGAGATCATTATGAGGGGAAAAAAATGGGTGCCTCTGCGAGTGGTGTTTGTGCTGATTAAACTTGTCTGCTTCTACAATTTCTTCTCAAGGACTGATCTAGATGGGAATAATCCTGCATGGAAAGCAATGGGGTACAAAGTGGACACAAGGGAAAAGTTCAAACGAAAGGAGAGACCTCTTCAAGAGGGATTAATAGAGACTATGTACAAAACTGATTCTACTTTAGTCCAATCCCTCACTGAGAAAGGCCTTGAAGTCACTGAAGATGTAAAGCAGAACATGTACAACATCAAATGTGATGTTGTCATTGTCAGTTCTGGTTGTGGTGGAGGAGTTGCAGCTGCAGTTCTTGCAAACTATTGTGGACTTATGCCAAGTCTTGAAGGGAAGTTGATGATTTTGGCTGGCTCAACAGTGGGTGGAGGCTCTGCTATAAACTGGTCTGTATGCATCAGAACACCTGATCCTGTCCTGAGGGAATGGTCTCAAAAATATAAAATCCCATTTTTGAGAAGCTCTAATTATCAATCAGCCATGGACACCGTGTGCAGAAGGATTGGTGTGACAGAGCAATGCAACAAGGAAAGCTTTCAAAATCACAGACAAGAATGCGAGAAAACTGGTTTAAAAGTTGAGTCAATTGCAATAAATTCTTCAGCAGATTTCTATTGTGGTTCATGCTGTTCTGGTTGTAGAACAGGTTGTAGAACAGGATATAAAAAGGGCACTGACACCACTTGGTTGATTGATGCTGTTGGAAATGCTGCAGTGATCCTATCCAATGTTAAAGGACGCGAACCCTTAAAAGCGATTCCAATAACAGAACCAAGAAACAAGAGATTAAGGAACAGAAACGAAACTGATTTGTATTTTTCTGAATGAATGTTTCAGTTACAAGAGCTGTTACTATATACTCATGACAGCAAGCTACATATTGTAACCACCAAGGCCACGTCATCTACAATTATAAAGACTAACATGTATAACGGACCGTAACTTCTCTGATACATTTCTATTAACATCACATTAACTAATCTTTACAATGTATTGTAACTACCCACTATATTCCTAATGAATATTTACCACAAAATCTTTTACCCAACTAGGGGCTCCACTTCTCCTCTTCGTATCATTAAGACAAGTAATTAGTATTTTACGTTAATTAGTATTTTACGTTAAGGGTGCGTATAGTAAATCTAGAAGACCATATGAATATGACATCCGAGTTTGCGCGTGATCATTCAACAAGTGAACTAGTGTACTATCTATAAATTAAGGGCAGGATAGGATAAGGGTAGGATATGATATGAGGCTGATAAGGGTAGGATATGATATGGGGCTGATAAGCCCATATCATGTCCTATGTTTGATGAGCACCTGATTAGCAATATGATAAAATTATGTAAAAGGCGAAAAGAAAAACAAAAAACAAAATATAATGCAATAAATACAAATATATTGAGTAGTGTGGGAATATATTGGGTAGCGTGAGGATATATTGGGTATCCAATTTTGATATCCTATCCTATTGAATCCTAACCCAGCTCCTCCCATAGGATAAGAAATCATGTATTGGATAGGATAAAATGAGACAATAGGATAAGCTAATCATATCCTATTGACCCACCAAACAAGAGATAAAAATAGGATATGATAAGTTATCCTATCCTATCTTCCTTATCAGGTGCTCCAAACAGACCCTAAGGGTTTTATATTTATCGTGTTAAATAAGAATTGAAATCTTATGTTATAGAGATAAAAAACATGTGGGACCCATGTGTTAAAAAAAAATATAAGTGGGACCCATATCAGCACGAAAATCGAAGGGTGTGTAGAAAAATTTAAATTATCATATTAAATGAGAAATATAAAACCCATAAATTAATCTCCCGCGTTTTTTATTTTTCTCGCAAAAATTGACTGATCCGAAGTACGAAACCAAGTATGTCTTTTGCAAAAAGATGGGATTCGTTAAAAAAGTACCAGTTAACATGTCTTGCACAGAAAAAAATCACGTCTTTAACACAAAATACTAGGAGATTTGCTACGAATAATGTGGGTCTCCATTAATCATGTGTCAATCAGTGGCAGCGTAATAAAAAATTTCGTACTTTGTAAAGTTACGTTACGTAAAACAATCATAATCCCACTAACAAGTGAAAACACACCGTTTTTTCGAAAAAAAAAAAAAAAAAGGCTGAGCATGATCGTAACAAATGTCAGCATATGGACCTAAGGAAGTCTGAGTGGTAGAAATGATTGAGAAAAATAGCAAATATCTTTATGTGGTTCCCTTTATGGAGAATAGTTTTAAATGTTTGTAACTAATTTTGTCAATAATTTTATTAATTAATTATAAAAAATTATAATATTTTTTTTTGGTACATTGCCGAGAGGTATCCCCTTTCAACCTTCTCCGGGCACCATGCCCTCGGGGTACGGCCTATTTGGGCTAGCCCCTCATTGTGACAGTGGGTGCACTAAGCTTCGCAACCGGAGAAAGGACGAGACTAATCCCCCGACCGAATATTTTTGGCTTATCCTTTGCCCCCAAAGATTTTTCAAGAAACTGCTTGAGGCAGGGTTTGATCCCTGCACCAAGCAATCCCTTGAGAGCTCAACTGTCAACTGAGCAAATTATAATATTTTTATGTTCTTAAGATAACAGGCATTTTTTTTAAAGGGTTTTGCTATTGAATGTTTGTGGTTCTATATATGGGAAATTGCTTTCTTTAAGAGTAGGAAATAACTATCTCATGTCACAGAAACATAAAAAGATGTGTTTGTAATTTCTTTTATTTTTTTTAACTTGTGAGCTTCACATTTTTTATTAGCGTAGGAAAAAAATTCACATGTAAAATGAGAGAAGTATTACCCTTTATATATATATATATATATATATATATATATATATATAAGGGTAATACTTGTAAAAATTCACATGAAAAAAATTCACATGTAAAAATTCACATGTAAAATTCACATCGTGCTCATTATATGTTCAGCAGCTCTACCAACCCAGTTGTCCTACAGAAATACATTTGCTAGATTTGTATTTCATCCAATGGTAAAAATTCTTGAGCGTAAAAACACTCAAGCGTATAATAACAACTGCGTCAACAGAATTATTAAAAGGATTTATCATCTATCATTTAACATGACCAGAAAAACTTTCCTACACTCATAACATTTTGTGGGGCCTTCAGCAAAAAAAAAAATAAAAAATCTCTGGCACGCAAAATGAATCTCTATAACATAACCCAATCACTTTTCCTACAACATAACTCTTATAAAACCCTTATTAAAAATATATATTTTAAGATATAATAAAGCTCTTGATTGAATTATTACATCCTTAGGGTATTGAGTATATGTAAAATTTGATATCGATATGCTTAAAAATGGTGTCGTTATAGTATCTTAATTAATTCTTCTCTTAGGTGCTAGTATCATTGATGAGATTGTTGAGATACTCAAGTGTGATGAGTCCCACATTGATTGGTAATGAATTAAAGGAGGAAATTTTCTAACAGAGATATCGAACACTTAATTATTAATTTTCATAAACAATTTATAAAATTTATTAAAATGTAATTACAACTAATAAATATCTAAGGTACTAATACCCTTAAAAAATATATGGGTAAGAAGTAATTCCTACCTAGAAATATTAGATAGTAGTTTTTTTTTTGAATTACAGATAGTGGTTGTTGTAATTCTTTTCTACGTGCGTGTTCAAATTTGATCTTTGGCAGTAAATAAAATCAGATGCAAGTATTAAACATAATAATCCAAAAATCATTTTTCTTTTAGAAAAAAAAAAATTCAAACTAATATAAACATTCATTTAACTCGTTATAAATTATTCTTTCGTTTTTTTTTTTTTTTAAGTTAAGCTAGGTAAATGATTCGTTTGTCAAAGAAACAAGATCAATTTTCTTGCAGATTTCTGAACAGGAGGCCAGTTTTCACTACTTGAAAGTAGATACGAGACAAAAATGCAAAAAACGTATTTTTAAGCATACCATTTTTCAGATGCATAACTCTATTAGTATCAGTTAAATTAGTTAACTTTACATGATTACTAGGTAGCATATACGATGTTACATATATATTAGGTGTGGATAAAACTTAAATTTATATCATTTAGATTTTCTTAAAGAAGAAGAAGAAGAAAAAAGGTAGGACGGTATCTTCTTGCTCAGCATTTGGGTCAAACGAGATCTAGTTTGCAAATAATTAAGTTGGTTGTGTAACTTGAAAAGAAACCCAACACGTTATTAACAATTTTTACACCATTTTGACCCATTTCAACACTAATTTCGTCATCTAAGGGTTTTCTGGATTGATTTGACTAATTTTTATGAAGAAATACAAGTAAATCCAGGTCATACGTGATCTATAGTGGGGGAACTATTTGGTTTTCTACGTGTGCAAGTGCATACATAAATTTGGTCATATATTTTTTTTTAGTAAAGAAGATATATATATATATATTAATTATGAGTGTCACTCAAGGAGAAATTTTAATGATTGTATTACCATGAATAATAAAGCACATATATTAAGAAAGAAACACATCTTATTTATTGCTTATATTTTGTGGTTTTATATCATTAAGTTGATTACTATTTTTTTATGTTAAGTTCAGATTTTCTTTTCTTTTGTTGTTTGACGATTATATCCTTCATATTATATGGATCGGATTTTTTGTCAAGTTATATAATATTAAAGAAAGTGAGATGACATATTATTCAATGAATTGGTCTTGTCTTTTTTTTTTTAACATGACAAAAAATTTGATTCATCTAACATAAGGGATATAATGCAAAATATGTACACATAAATAAATTTTTCTGGGTCCGCTACTGGTTATCTATAATGCAAAAAATGATTATAAGTAGCCTAAATGTGACTTGATGTCTCTTTTTCAAATTTAAAGCTACTTTAATTCTTTCTTATTTCCATTTCATGGTTGGTTTATGAACATATATATTTCATTACCTGACCATACAATGTGGTTGTACGTGAGTATTAATGATGGAGCAGTCGTGGTAGCAACAATGTGTTTTTTCGTGTGCTCTGGTGGAAAAAGGGTAGAATATAAATCTGAGATCTCTTGCTTGAACGAGGGTAAGGACCCCTTATGTATGGTGGCTATCAAGAATCTCCAAAGAAGTTTAGGGTTTTCCAGTTAGTTATTGAACTCGATGCTTGATGAGTCCAAGCTGGATATATTATCCAGAACTTTATGTAATTTTTGCGAAGATCAAAACAACCCAAATATTATTTCTTAACATAAAACTATGAAATCGATTTTTTTTTTCCTTCCATGGCCGTCTTTATTTTCAATCAATTTTCACGGGAGAAATAGTCCTAGTACGTTCGAAAATATCTAAGAAAGAAGTCAATACTTGATTATTAATTATATGGTAGTAAAATGGAACCCGTCGCCCCTCATTGTTACCACTCTTGGGTGGATCTTTTGAATCAGTACTAGCTTATTTATTTATGAACGAGATTGTTGAGATATATAGTCCCACATTGGTTGTATGGGCAACTAATGTGGAGTTTATAAGGCCTTGGCGCTCTCACCCTTTAAGCTAGCTTTTGGGATGATGTATCCCAATATTATTTTACATGGTGTCAAAGCGTTCGAAATTTCATTTCCAAATGTAGGTGGGCTTGTATGTTGTCCACCCTTCAAGCCCAGTGAACCCTCATGTGAGGGTGCGTTTATAAAGTCTTGGGCACTCCCACCCTTTGAGCTAGCTTTTAGGGTGATGTATCCCAAGATTCTTTCACAGAAATGGAAAAGAGGAAGAAAGAAAAGGGCTATGATAGTAAAAATAAGAGAGGTAGGAACAGAGCTTTCAAATGGGATGAATGTAACTAGATAACGCAACAACAATAATTTAAATCTTACGTATGTATTTTTCATATTATATGGCACCTTTGTATACAGATAGGAGCAAGGGGCAAGAAATTAAGACAGATTGTGAATAAAGGATAATAATCAATATGATGGTTAAGAATAGATGAGTTCGTGTTCTGAATATGTTGTAACAAAATTGCTATTATATATTTACGGTTTAAAAAGAAAGAAAAAATGAGGATTATGGAAAACAAAAGTAATGTGACTATTGATTATCTCTTAATCTCCTTTATCATTGAATCAGTCAAAAAACTGAAAATAAAAAATAATTAATTACATTCTATTAATTTTGAAATTTAAATTTAAAAATATATAATTCAAATCGAATATTTTTAAACTAACATTTTATATAGGAAAACTTTATATTCATTATATTATTCAGGAACTTTCTTATTATACTCAAAGCAAATTTAATTCTCTGCCTTGTATATTATACACATATATTGTAAGATTGACAATTAATTTGAAATTATATTTCAAAATTCAGATTTGTATAATATATTTTGATGAATTTATTTTAACTAATTTTTACTGTATTTTGATGAAGTATTTTAAATTTTTACTTGATATATTTTGATGAAATCAAGTTTTTAAATTTTAATTAAATGTTATTGGTTTGATGTTTCTCATGGTGTATGAAATAATTTTATCTCTTATACACACATAAAAGTGTGTGAGACCCATGTGGGGTCATGTGAGGAGAAGAGAGAGAAAGAGAAATATAAGTTCCACATACTTTTATACGTGTATAGAAAATAATTTTACCTTTATAACATAAGAGACATTAAACTCTAAAATATATACTATAAACTTTTTATAAAAGGCTAAAATATTATTCAAACTCAAACCATTTTAAATTAAATTTCATTAGATTTAAATTTGAAACTAAATAAATAAATGATTTTATAAAAAAAATTAAGTAAAATTGATAAACTGACTTTTTCAAAAAACTGATTGATTAATTGACAGACACTATTAAAAATCAACTCCCTAATCGTGAAAGTTCTATTCACAGCCACATTGGCGAACCCAGAAAATTATATGACGAAGGACAAAAATTTATATTACTATTATGAAAATATAATGTCAGTTTTGATTTGATGATCACGCTAATAATACAAAAATACTTATTAAGAAGAACATAATAAAATTAAAGAATTATTTGCCAATTTTTTTGGTTGGAATGTCAATTTTTTATTTCCGGTGACGGTGGTTCAATGCACTCTCTATTTCAACGAGGAACTAACCTTAAGATCCTATATTTTGTTTGTAAGATCAATTTATTATTGTTTACCTTTATGCTTTCTGGTGTTATAATTACACTTTCTTTGATTTCTTTTGAATCTTATTTTCTCCCTTAGCTGCTATTTAGCAGAGAAGACACAGTAAATTAATTAATGTGTTATTTATTTTTAGCATTTGGTCCCAACTAATAATTGATAACTTTTATTAACCTTTTTTCTTTGTCAACAAAGTCAAAACTTAAATACTCTTCTCCTGAGTTCTGACATGACAATCTGTATAAATTTTTAATGATCATAAAAAGAAAATTAGATAATCAATCAATATAAAATCAAGAGTAAATACCCTTTTTCGTCCCTGGCAATTTTCACGAGGCACATTTTAGTCCCGAACAATAAAAAGGCTCATTTTAGTTCCTAATATTTGAAAAAAAAGGCCACGTTTGTCCTTCCGTTAGTTAGCATCTGACGGCCAAACAAACAGAGCACACGTGGACCGTTACTTTGCTGAGTCACCGTTAAGTATGCCAGAGTGGAAGTAATACGACGCCGTTTTGAACATGCCTTATGTCTTGTTGAAGTTTTGGACAGCTGAAGGTCCTATTTGGTCCCTGACAAATTTATCGAGACCCTATTTGGTCCTTAACACTAAAAAACCACCATTGCAGCAAACCTTTCAAGCCACCATTGTAGCAAACCACCAAACACAAACCTTTCAAACCACCATTGCAGCAATCCAATGTAAAATTTAGACAGTAAAGCTTGATAATAATAGCCTAGTGGCAATACGATGTGAAATATATGCGGTCTATTTCTATTAGGATTTCCAATGCTCTTACAGGCAATTATATTCATCCTATAGTTATCACATGAAAAGGAAAGAATAAAATGATTAATTTGGTTTTTATTTTCGGAGAAAATGATTAATTGCACAGAATTTTGGGCCATTATTATGAAAGAATAAAATGAAGAGCAATGTTACAAACATATCTTGTAGATGAGAAAATCGACTTGTGTTATCATATTGCTGCGATACTCTACAAAAATGGTCTGTCCCTTGCTTTTTGCAGAAATAAAGTACCACAAAACGATATTACTCTATTTCAGATTTGGCAGCTAATACGATCAATTGTACTGGCAGGTTAAAATAAAAAATTTGAACTTATTTGCATCAATGGGCAGAGCTATTGATTTTGAAATTTCAAGGCAAGTACTACTCCACAATCAAGGCCATGAAGATCAGATAGTACAAGAAACTCGTCTATGGGAAGAAGGCACTCAGGGTAGTACTATATTGTGATTTTTTATGTTGTTTTCTTTCTAGTTTAGTGTAGCAGGTACAAGATAGCATTATCTTCCTTCAGACCCATTTCCCTAAACATCTGTGATTATGTTCAGAGAACAATTACAATGAGGAAAAAGGAAGGGCTTGCTGATTATCAATATTTTCCAGAACCAGACCTTCCAGCAGTAATCCTTTCCCATGAGTATATTGATGGTATTCAAAATTCTTTATCAGAGCTTCCAGAAATTAAGCGTAGAAGATACGAGAAGATGGGCCTAAGCATGCAAGATGTTCTTTTCCTGGCTAATGATAAAAATGTGAGTTCTCTGTTGTTTTTCAAGGTTACAAGATTTTGTTCCAGTGTGATGCACGCAACGTACTAAAGATTAGGATAGAAATAGATAAGTAACTACTACCTAGTAGATGTCCAATTGCTGCGCTATTGTATCCATATTGTTAGGAAATCTATTATAAGATTTGACAGCACCCAAGAAATACCCTACAAGCAATGCAAAAATCCAAACGATACACGTATTAATATTGTTCATAATGACTTTTCCAGAAAGCCTAACAGTAAATGGCATCATATTTGGCTCAATATCTACCTTTTTTCATGTTAGGAAGGAAAACCTATTAGATTCTGGTCATTGAAATGCCATTAGATTTTGCTAGCAAATTGTCACAATCCAAAATACAAACTTATAAAAGTTGACTATGCACTAGAGTTATGCAAATTACTGGCCGCAAAACCATTCTATGCTGCTTTTTCCTTTTCTTTTTCTTGGGGTGTAGGGCTTAATGCAAATACATGTTTAGATGAAAACATAAAATAATTTCCAAATTGTTTATATACACAATGGTCCGCAATGAAAACAAGATACCAATAAACCAACTAAATTAATTCCAGCAAAATAAAAATACTGCATAGCACATTAGAAAGCTAAAAAGTAAATGTCTATAAAGTTGTAGTACTACAAATGGTTTAACATGATTTTTATTTTCTGAATGGATGTATTAGGTTGTAGAATTTTTCGATGCTACTCTTGCAAAGGGTGTTGATGCAAAGCTGGTTTCCAACTGGATAATGAGTGATATTGCTGCCTTCATGAAAAATGAAAAGTTGACCATAAATGAAATAAGGCTTACACCTAAAGAGCTGTCTGAGTTGATAACTTCCATTAAAGGTGGAGTTATCAGTGGCAAGATTGGGAAGGAAGTATAGTTTGCTTTGGCACAAATAAGTGGTGCATAGTTAGGGTCTAAGCTTCACTGATTCTGACACCCAATTTTGAAATATTAAGCTGTACCCAGCAGTTATATTTCTAATCACATATTCTAGTTTTTCTCATTGATTTTTTCCAGAGGCTTAACTGCAATGGTGGTTTGAAAGGTTTGTGGTTGGTGGTTTGCTGCAATGGTGGTTTGAAAGATTTGCTGCGATGTTGGTTTTTTAGTGTTAAGGACCAAATAGGGCCTCGATAAATTTGTCAAGGACCAAATAGGACCTTCAGCTGTCCAAAACTCCAACAAGACATAAGGCATGTTCAAAATGGCGTCGTATTACTTCCACACTGGCATACTTAACGGTGAATCAGCAAAGTAACGGTCCACGTGTGCTCCTTTAGTTGCACCGTCAGATGCCAACTAACGGAAGGACAAACGTGGCCCTTTTTTTTCAAATATTAGGGACTAAAATGAGCCTTCTTTACTGTTCGGGACTAAAATGTGGCTCGAGAAAATTGCCAGGGACGAAAAAGGATATTTACTCTAAAATCAAATTTGACAGGTAGAGTGAATATGCATTACTAACTCTTCTTTGTATACAACGGAAAAACCAACTTTTCACATTGATTGGGGAAGGTAGCAGACCAAGAACAAAATCTGCCATATATGCTGGCAGGTTGTGTAACGCCCCATGTATACCCGGATTGTTATCATATTAGATTATTAAGCGCAACTCAATTAAATGCGGAAGCTAACTTTTTCTTTTCAATTATGACGTCATTAGTATTAACCAAGTTGATTACTTAATCTTTTTTACAAAACATTGCCTGTATGTAAATTACAATAAATAACTAACTGGAATACCTCATATATAAATGTGTATCTAGTCACGGAACCACAACACGTAGTCTGGACAAACTCCTGATTCATTATACAACACTAGTGTAAACAAACAAAGTATGATCAATGTAGCATGGACAATCCCCATGCTAACCAAATAAGCAACAAAGTCCAACATATTCTCAGCTCAAATAACAATATAATGGAAATAAAGCATAATCATAAATCAGGCATAATCAGCAGTCAACATGCATAATCAACTCAGCTCCGGCATTCTGCAGCCGGAGGTCTTAACCCCCAAGGTATCTGAACCTAAAAATGTGCCCCAAACGTGGGGTGAGATCTATAAATATAAATCTCAGTAAGACAAGGGGTCTTCAAGAATCTCTCCACCCCAAGCTCACTTACATATGAAATAGTACAAGACGTCTAGGTGGAACACAACATACATATCATAAGGCACTTGCACTTAACAGTTCAATAACATTTCATAAAAACACATCATGCATATAAACCATCCCTCCATGAGATATGGTGGAACCAACAATGGGAAAAACCAAGGACATGAAAGCTTACCTCGCAAACTAACAATCCAAGCCAAAGTCCACACTAGCCCAAGGTCACCAAACAGCACCCTCATAGTCTGTTTATAACATAAATAATCATTATTATTCAAAGCCCAAGGTTCTACTAAGTGTTTAAGGTCTTCCAACTTATTTTGGTGATTTAAGACTGAATCTGCAGGAGGTATTCAAATACTCCTCGATGAGTATCCGAATTCTCCATGTCTCCAAAAAGTATCCGAATACTTTCACTAAGGTATTCGAATACCACATGGTATCCAAATACTTTCACTAGAGTATTCAAATACTACACGGTATTCGAATACTTCTGCTAAGGTATCCGAATATTTTTCTGCCCAGAAAAGTATCCCAATACTTATTCAAGAGTATTCGATTACCTGCTGATGAGTATTCGAATACTCCATAAAAAGTATTCGAATACTTCTTAGACAGAATGCAGAAACTCGTGCAGTTTCTGCATAATTCCATTTTAATGATTCTTCCAGGACTTGGAGTCCAATAACTCCCCAAACAGATGTTCATTTATGTACTTTAAACATAGTTCATCAACCTTTAACTCATATAATCAAAGTTTCCTGTTTTAATGGCTTAAACAAGCTATAATCATGACTATTCAAAGGGGATGATTATGGATTACCTCAAGGCTCACAAACTCAGAAAAAGGGGCAGACTTGGAGCCCTCTACGCAGCACTATGGCTCTGTCACTTCAAGACCACGAAAATACACAACAAGCTAGGTCCTTTCTCCATCAAAATGGTTCCTTGAAGCACTAAAGTCAATGAGACTAGCCTTCCCACTCACAACCACAAAGTCAACAACTCAACCTCACAAACAGAGGCTACAACTCAGCAATGAAGCACCCCACACCCTCACAAGACCAACTCACAGATAGCTATGGTGTTTTGGTGAAGGAACAATGAAGAAAAATGGTCTCTTGGTTGAGTTTCACCAAGAAGAGGGAGAGTGGCAAGGTGGAGGCTCAAGGCTGCTGAAGCAAAATCAGAAAACACACGTAGCAAAGTAAGAAAATCAGCATAAGGTTTAGTGCCAAGCCTATTTATACTCGCTTAGTTTTAATCGCCAATATTAGCAATAATAGCTACGCTTATCATTTTAATCCCAAACTTTGGATTCTGACCCTAGCCATTTTTCTAGGATTATTCATATTTGTATTATAATTTTCTCAGCTCTTTGCCGGTACGTGTTTTGACGTAGCCGGTATAAGTCCTGACGCTAGTTCCCATTATTTTGACTCCAAACTTGTTATACCAGTTCTATATATTATTCTAGTGATATATACATACTTTTCATAATTTTTTGGGATACTTCATCGGTACGCACTTATACTGTGAAGCAGAACCAGTATATGCAC
This sequence comes from Gastrolobium villosum, assembly GCA_032173675.1. Classification (NCBI taxonomy): domain Eukaryota; kingdom Viridiplantae; phylum Streptophyta; class Magnoliopsida; order Fabales; family Fabaceae; genus Gastrolobium; species Gastrolobium villosum. The sequence goes on along the minus strand of JAVKPL010002593.1, from coordinate 71,280 downwards.
TTTTCGTCAGAAAAACGACTTTCAACATTATTAGGAACTTACATTATTATTCAAGTCTTCCCATATTTATTCTAGTTCAATTATGGAATTATTTCCTAAATTCATAATTAATCACTTAATTTCCTTATTTAATGGTACGGGTTCTTACAGGTTGAATCTGGTAAATAATATTTATCTCTAATTAGGTGCAATGAATAATTGAAACACTTTTCTTATGAATAGCATCACTTGTCTTTCACTTTTTAAAAGAACTTTCAAAATTTCTTTTTCAGACCATGTTGCCTATCATATAGTAGAACATATTTTCATATTTTAGAGGGGCGGGGGCCCACCCTAACCCCCCATGTAGGCCCGCCCCTGCACAGCCATATGCGGGAAGAACACTGTTTATATATATATGAGTTTCAATTTTCTCATGCAAAAGGAGAATTTTTTTTCATGATATAGACACATCTTATTTAGGACCCACATCTATTAAAAAAACAAGAAAATATTGCACGAAAGTTGAAGGGTCACTAGTAGGAGAGAACAATTCTCCTATAACATGTGAAAATATTTTCCACATACACACACACATGTATATGTACTTCCATAAGTAGCCTCATTTCATATATTGTTATTCATATTCACTTAAGGGCATTTTAGTCTTTCTGTTATATTAATCAAAACGTTGTGTTTGATGAATTATATGATATCTGATTGCTTCTCTGTTTTGTCACTTGTGAAAATATTCTCTTTTTTTTGATATTCTTTCATTTGATAATCCCTTTGTGAGCTCTGCTGGGGTTTCAATTCGAAGCCCAAAATTTGACCCGTTAACCACGTGTTCTTGTGATTTCTCCTTGGTTTTGGTTTCCTTTGTATGCGCAAGTTTATCACTGGAGTTCAATGGTGGTTTGTGAGCTATAGAGAGTCTCGATAGTGACTTCTTGGAGACATCAAGAAGTTTCGGTAAAGGATTTGATTGTGTGAGGAGTTTTTGGTACCATTACTGGCTTGAGTGTATGTAGTTGATCTCCTATGTTGTGTAACTGGTTATTTCTGGTTAAGTCTTGTTGGTTAGGGTTAATGATTTGGCTGTTGTAACATTTAGGGCATTAGGGATTTCTTTGGGGCTTTGGGTATTTCAAAGAAACTTTGAATATTGGTTCCTTTATTATTATTTTTCATAGTGTAAGCACCAGGGAATGAACTCCCATTGTGACTCTTTGGACGTAGGAATCTTGGTTTAACACCCAAGTTTTGAACCACTCAAATTTCTTGTGTTCTTTTCTCTCCCTTACCTCTGATTTATTAATAAAGAGTCTAGTATCCTTCACATGCAATTTCAACAATTGGTATATGGAGCTTAAGTTTCATGCCTCTTTTGCTTTGTATCTATGCTTTCTTCAATTGTTGATATATGTTGCTTGCTTCATTTTTCGCAGTCTTTATAGATACAAGTATATTTTGATGATAACAAAGTGGTAACAATAAAAAGACAAGAACATTGATCAAGATTAAAAAACATCAACCATGTGTGGATATTGAAGATGTATGATGTAGCCACACATGAAGAGTAATGATATATCAAAGTGGTAAGATCATTGGATCAAGAACAAAATGGAATAATTAGAAGAGCAACAACAAGATCAAATACAACAAACCACGGACAACATCTAAGAGAAGCTTAATATCACAACCGTGGAGAAAAATGATCAAAATCAACAAAGTGTCAAGTATTGTCATTTCCAACAAGTCAAAGCATCAAACTCAAGTAAATATTCAAGATACCATACATTAAGCTAAGTGTAAAATCATATTTAGAATATATTTTTAGGATTTATACTTAAGGGTATATGGTAGATCTGCATTGCATGAGCTCTAAGTTTTTCTCAAAGTAACATATTTTTCAAATTGCATAATCTATAGCCTTTAAATACTTGAAAGAAATTTGAAAAACCAATGGAAAAGATTCTTGTCATATTTTATAACTTCAAAATATATTTATCAAGTCAAGATCTTTAATAAAAATTGATTGAAATCTATTTAAAACAGATCTTCTCATATCAAGTCAAGATCTCCATAAAGTTGTCATCAGACCAATTTTTCGTATCAAAGATTTTGGATTTGGATCTCATGTTCTTCATAAATTTTTTATATCTCTCTTTGATCTTTCCAACGAGACCAAGATCACACTAATCCAATGAGAAGATATTAAGTTACGCCCAAAATACAAAATAATATTCTTGTGGTCAAAATTTCAACCTTTCAACAGGTTAGTAATCAATTACCTGCAAAAGGTAATTGATTACCACTGCACTAGAACAGCTATCACGGCTATAAACGGCTAATTTTGGATAAAATCACTATATATACATTCTCCACTACCCTAAAACTGATTGATCACTATTCTTACACATCTTAAGGATAATTTGAGAGCTTATACACAATCACTTGCATATTCTTTCATATTTTTCAAAGATTATACATATTTGAGCTCATATCTTGAAAATCTATATACTTATAGTGTTTCGAGCTGTATATCCACACTTTGAGAGTGTGTATTTATTTCTAAACACCTTCCGTTGTATTCTTGAATTGAGAGGGTAGTGAAATCCATTATATTTTAGAGGTACCTAAATACTTAATTAAATTTGGACTGAAAAGTTATAAAGGTGTGTTAAGCACTCGTGAAGCTTGACCATTAGTGAAAGAGTTGATCAAATGTCTTTAGTCTAGACGTAGTTCACAAATGGTCATGGCTGAATCAGGATATATTGGCTCTTTTTAATTTCTGATTTGGAAAATAGTTTTTTAGTTTTCAGAACAAAAAAAAAAAAAAACTAAAAAATTCGTTTGGTAAGACCTGTTTTGTAAAAAATGTTTTGAAAACTATAACTTCTTTTTAGAATCAAATTTAGAGAACATGTATGAGTTGTTTTTATTTTCTGTTTTAGTTTTCAACTTTCAAAAAGAAAAAAAATATAGAAAACAATTGTTTCCATAACTATTTTACAAAACAGTTTTAAGAACAAAAAAACCATAACATAATCAAACAGACCCATTGCGTTTGTAATTCTCTAAACTCCAAATTCTTTATTTCTAACACTTTAATTACTTCTTTGATATTATGAATGTGCTAGTATAGATTATATCATTGTGGTAAATTGTATATTATTGATTGCTTGAATATATTTATGGAAAAAGTGTGTATCATTTTAAATTATACAAGTTGTGTCATTTCATAGATACAAAGAGGTGGACCCACACATTTCCTATTTTTGTCTTTATTTCTTTAGTAGGACCCACATTTCTTGTGTCTATGAAATGACATAACTTTTATTATTTAAAAGGACACACAATTTTTTCTATATTTATAAGTTTATCATACGTCAAAGTTTCAAGAAAATTTTAATTTAGGAAAAAGAAGGGGAATTTTGTGAAAATCTTGTAATACTTAATTCTCCCCCTTTTAAGTATGGAAGGCCATATTCCTAACAATCTTTTATTGCATGCTTCAATTGGTTCTTACAATTACTGTTATTTTCAAGTTCTGTATATTTAGAATATTGTTATTTTTGATTACCAAAAAAAAAAGAATATTGTTATTTCTTCTACGCTTATACTCCCCCTTATTTCTTGTATCGGGTCTGTTTTCTTGTTATCTTGGTCTTTGAAACCCATCAAGATGGGTACTACATGCATGGATGTGGATAAATACGATGGCAAAAGGGACTTCAATATGTGGAGGAAAGAAAATGAAGGCTGTCTTGGTTCACTAGAAGTGTTCCAAGGCCTTGGATGGTGTTAAGGATCTGCCTGCTACCTTGAGTAGCGAGAAAAATAAGGAAATGTTAAAAATTGTTTATAGTTTACTGATCTTGCACTTGATAGACAATGTCCTTAGACAAGTGGATGATCAAACCATTGTTGTTGTTGTTTGGTTGAAACTGGAATCTTTATTCATGACTAAGTCCTTATTTAATAAGATTTACCTTAAAGAAAAAATGTTTGAATTTAGAATGAACTCTAATAAATCATTAGATAAGAACTTAGATGAATTTAAAAGTATAACCGTAAGTCTAGCTAATATAGACGAGAAGATCTCAGATGAAAACCAAGTCATTATACTCCTAAATGCCTTGCCTGAACTTTCATGGATGTGAAAGCTACAATTAAGTTTGGTAGGGAGTCATTGTCCCTTGAGGATGTGTTAGCAGCCTGATGTGCCTCTGGCAGATGTGGTTTTCTAAGTTGAAATTGATAAGAATTGAGTCATAAAAGAGCAGTTTAAATACATATTTTCTTATTATATTGATTCTTTCTATGTCAATGATATTTCTCATCTATTGGTTGTGTTTATACAGGTAAAAGAAGTGAAAATTAAAAAATTGTAAAAAGCCTGTTGACGCGACTCCACACAGGTGTAGCACAGTACAAATTCCAGTAACATGGCGCGGACTGGCGCCACACTGGTGCCAACCCGCGCCAATCTACGAACTTTTCACGGTGCTTTGGAAACGGCGCCAACTAGCACCGATTTTGCGAGAAGTTGCAGTTTTGGGCAGAGGCACGGCGCCTAGTGGCGCCAGTTTTCGAGAAGCAAGTCTGACTTTTACAAAATGGGTAGAAGTGCGGTGCCAACTGGCGCCGGTTTGCGGAAAAAACACACCGTGTTGTCTGAGGGTACTTTTGGAAGAAGGAAAAGAGATGTATAAATAGGATGCCTTTTACAAAATTAGGGATCCATCTCATTCCATTCAGAAGAGAGCCGACGGTGGTGCGCAGAGAGATTCTTCCACAGATCCATTTCATATTCTTTCCTTTCATTTATTAGTTTATGTTGAATATATTGTATTTTTAGCCATGATAATGGTTGGCTAGTTCTTTTTATTGTAGTTAGGGTCACGAACCCTATGTGAACCCTTGTTAAAACGGATTGGTTTATCAATATTCGTTTATATAATTATCTTTATCTCTACCCTGTGCGTATTTTATATTTTCTTTATTAGAACTGATCAATCTAATAGTTGATGATAGTCTGAGGGTTAGAACCCTAGATAGGAATATTAGGGTTTTGATCTTGAAAAGGGGTAGATAACGGTTCATATGCATGCTAGGAATAAATGTATATTTAATTGCAGATGCCTAAATTATTGAGTTTATTGCTTAATGCCATGAAGAACATTGCAAGGAATTGGGGTTCCAATTGGGTTTAAATGGTTAACCTTGCAAGGAATTGAGGGTTAACTATTAATACTTTTAGTTAATAATTTATCTGAGTAATTTTATAAATGAATATTGTAAATCAATCCAGAGTAAGAAGCGAGAATCATTTGGTGAGTGTACTCTGGCTACAATGTTTTCTCATCCCTTTTACAAATCAATTCTCATTTTTATTTTTAGTCTTCATCACAAAAAAATCCCAAAAATACGTTCTTTACTTTTAGTCCTTATTTTTACCCAATTCAAACAACAATTTTCACACACTATTTGAATTCCTCCATTCTTAAAAGGATAATTATTTGATATTCAATCCCAATCCCTGTGGAGACGATACTTGACTTATCACTGTATTACTTGTGCGATCGGTATACTTGCCGGTGAGTATCACAACCCTTAGGTATAAGGAATTAGAGATAAACTCCAACAAAAAGGCCCATATAAAGGAGCTGAATGTTAAAAGGTGGTTAAAGAAGAAACCTCAATCTAATAATAAGGGTAAGGGTAAAAATGACTTAGAGATAGGAGAATCTCGGTAATGACTTCTTAGAGACATCAAGAAGCTTTGGTAAAGGCTTTGATTGTGTGAGGAGTTTCAGGTACCATTACTGGCTTGTGTGCATGTGGTTAATCTCATCTACTGTGTAATCGGTTGTTTCTGGTTAAGTCTTGTTGGATACGATTTCTGATTTGATTATTGTAATATTTGGGGCTTTGGGTATTTCAAAGCAACTCTGAATATTGTGTACATGTATTATTGTTTTTTTTTTTATAATACAAGCACCACTAAATGGACTCCCATAATAATCCTATAAATGTAGGAATCTTGATTTAACACCCAGCGAACCACTTAAGTTTCTTGAGCGTTATTTTTTCTTTTTTATCTCTAATTTATTGATATAGAATATGGGAAAACATTTTCTCCTACTAGTGACTCAAGGCATAAGTGGGTACCACCTTGTTTTTTTTTCTCTCCACTATTTTGTCAATAATAGGAGAAATATTTTCTCCTTGGAGAAAATATTTTCCCATAAAATCTACTCTGAGTTGTAATTTGAAACAAATACGAAATTGAATTAATATCCGTGGCAGAAAATGTAGTGAAAAGTTTTCCAACCCATAGCCATAGGGATATGCAGTGGCGGAGCCACGTGCTCTTTGGGGGTAGCCTCAGCCCGGGCTAAATTTTAACAAATTGTATTTAACATGTATAATTATATAATTAATTATAATTTGGCCCAGTCTAAAATTGTAATTTGGCCCGGGCTATAATTTATAATTTGGTCCAATCAAAAAATTAAAAAATATTTGGGGAAAGGTTTGGATAAGTTGTATTAAATTATGTGTTCCACTCCCACTTATATAAAAAAATTATAATATATTTAATAAAATTATAACTTTTTGTGATGCTGTCTATTTAGGTGTTTTATATTTAATATAATTTAAACATATTATGATATGAACTAAGTAAAATTAAAAAAAAAAAATACATATAAACATTTTTTGATTCAAGGTGTGTGGTTCGAGTGTAAAGTTTTTGTCTCATGCTACATTTTCTTACTCTATGATATATAGTTTTTCACTTTTTTGACAACTCGTACTATCTTATCTTAAAAAACAGAAAGAAAAGAAATTAAAAATATGATTTTGGGTGGTGAAAGGGGTGAGGATGAACGTGTCCAACCAAACAATGCCTCCATGATTAAGATGTTGACTTTAACTTTGCATACAAAATTCCTTTTTGCTTGCTGCACGGACCACCGTATACACGTGTGTGTGGGCACCACACCATTGTTTTTCTTTCTTTTCTTTTCTTTTTTCTCCCCTCTCTTTCTGTGTCCATGGCAGTCAATGTTTGACTTTGGACATAAATGATAATTTGTTGGACATTGATCCGTCTCTTTAAGCTTTCATGTTCATTGATGAATGGTCTAATCATGTGAACAGAATGAATCACTATACACTCCCGAGTCACAACTTTTAGATGGTGATATATATATATATATATATATATATATATATATATATATATATATATATATATATATGAGATTTACATCTATCATTTAACATAACCACAAAAGATTTCCTACACTCACAACATTTTGTAAGGCCAGCAGCAAAAAAAAAAAAAATTCTGGCACGCAAAACGAATCTCTATCACATAACACAATCATTTTTCCTACAACATAACTCTTATAAAACCCATATATATATGGGTTTAAGTTTATCATTTATGTTGTACACACACTTGTAGGAGAGAAGAAAAGTAGAGAGAAGAATTAAATGTGAGTCCCATATTTTATATTTAAAATATATAAGAAAAATTAATTGGCACGGAAAACGAATTTGTGTAAGAAAATGATTACTCTCATGTAGCATGAGAGTATTATTTCCCTATATATATATATATATATATATATATATATATATATATATATATATATATATATGAGGTAGGATCCTTTGACACCAGTGTCAAATTTAAAATTTGATATCTCATTAGATGGCCATTAGATAAGAAATGATCAATTGTGTCATATGCTTACAAATTAGAGTCATTGATCTTTTTTGATCTAATGGCTTTCAGACGAGGTATCAAATTTTAAATTTGACACTCATATATATATATATATATATATATATATATATATATATATATATATATATATATACTCTCTTTTGCAACAAATTATTTCCATTTATTTATGTGATTGTACCCCCTTCTTTTTGACGTGAGTGATTATACTTTATACATATCATCCTTTTCCTAGGAGATGAACTAGTAATCGAGTATTTGGATATTGATTTGCATCATTTTAAGTATCAAAACTAAAGTGGAAACAAATGAAAAAAGAAAAAGTAAATAGGGGATTGGAGACTCAATGGTTATAATAATTATTCTAATGAGACAAATACAAAATTAAAGAAAAACATCGGATAAGATCTTTCACAGTTTCACTAGCTAGCTAGTTTACATAAATTCAACATGGTAGCTTATAGACGTGTGTTAGGTTAGCATTTCTTTGACTGTTAGGCCTGTTTACACTTGGAACACTAAACATGATTGAGTGCACGTGGGGAGCCCTATGACATGGAGAAGAAGCAGATATTCAAAGATTCTGATTGAATCGGGTGTGCAATTTTCAAATTCTTCGTGTAACATGTACATGAAAATTTGTTTATCTGGGGACTTTCTCATTGACAGATTAAGACTTTTTTTTTGAAATACTTTAAACAATATGATTGGACTGTTAATAGTATAATTATAATTTTTTTTTTTCCATTTCGTCGCGTTTATTTTTCTCTTTATTTTACCTACAATTAAATTTTTAAATATAAATTAAGTCATATTATATGTCTTTTGCTTATTAAAATTATTTGTTTTTGTTAAAACTGACTTTAGTCAATAATGATTGCCATGAGTCATGTTGTTATGTTTATCTTTGTAGAACAATTAATGTTAAGTATTATCTATAGTATGGTTTGTAGAAATGCCATAAACTATCTTGTATATATTGAGATGAATCAATAAAAGATAGTTATTTTTATTTGTATTTTTCCATTTCATAGAGCATCTCGTATTCCTTTTGCTTTCTACGCTTGTTGTTATTGTTTTGTTTACACTCACTGATATTATGAAAGTCCAAATTTCTAAAGTGAAATCCGCCATGCCAATCCCATCTTCTTTTGGTGGCCGAATTTGGATCTTTGTGACCCCATTTCCAAAACCAGGACCGCAAATGCTGGTCGACCTGACAAGGACCCAATAAAAAATCAACCTTTTTTTAACTCACGACTGAACTTAACCACTTATCTCATTCTCCAATTCACCGCCAAACATCTGTATGTTATAGCGCAAGATAAGGAAAAAAAAAAAACACTATCTTCTTCATCATAAATTATCTGCTTGTCCCCCGAAATGACCCGACCCAATAGGTAAATCCCAATTCATTGGGCCTTTCGGTACAATCAAATAGGAAGCCCCAAGGACGCCATATTCTAAGAGCTCAAACTATGTGATTGAATAAATCCTCCGGTTGGGGGTGGAGGACTCATTCCCCTTCTTCAAACTCCGATTTAGAAATCTTTGATCAAAGGATTGAACAAAATCCATTGAATCGTATTTAAGGAATTCCTTGCTTAATCAACTAAATAATAGCACATGATTTACACTGATTTAACTTATGCATTTAAAGTTGGTCTAATTTTCATATATATAACTCATAATGCATTTAATTTATGCGTGGGGACACAAGTTCATTAAAACAAAAAATTATGTAAATATATGATGGGACAAGATATTGTGACACCCAAATAAAGTTATGACCAATCATGTCACCGTTAGATTGGTAATAGCGATTCGACGGTCCTCGTTGATATCTTAAATAGCCCCTCTATATTTGTTTCTCTCTCTCCCCCTTCTCTCTCCTCATTGATAACCATACACTCTGCCACCGCCCGCCGCCCATATCCTCTATCCCGACGTCTGACGGCGCCGCCTTCCTCCGTCGCGCCGCCGCTGCATCCCGCAGAGAGCTTCGCCGAATACACGAGCTAGGGTTCGATTTTTACAACCAAATTCGATTTTTACCAGATATACCATGTTCGATTTTTCTGATCTGCCTGATTTACCGACTTAATTCGATTTTTCATAGAATTATTAATTATATTAATGGAATGGAATGATATATATGTATAAGGGTTCGATTTTTACTACCAAATTCGATTTTTACCAGATATACTAGGTTCGATTTTTCTGATCTGCCTGATTTACCGATTTAATTCGATTTTTCATAGAATTATTAATTATATTAATGGAATGGTATATATTTATAAGCGTATATTTGTCAAGGTTATGCAGAATATATATTTTAGCAAAACTCATATATGGACGGTGGCAGAGTGTATGGTTATCAACGAGGAGAGAGAGAAGGGGGAGAGAGAAACGAATATAGATGAGCTATTTAAGAGATCAACGAGGACCGTCGGATTGCTATTACCAATCTAACGGTATATATATATATATATATATATATATATATATATATATATACTTCTATATATATAGAGAAGTTATCTCATGTTGTGAGATAAATTAAGTTTCTAAAATAGAAAGAAAAAAGAAAGAAAAGAGAGACACGTCTCTTTATGTGAGTGTAAAATGAGAGAGATATATTATGTTTATGTATATTTTCCCTATCTAAAAATACGAGAATGAGTTTCTATAAAATGTACGGTTAGTTTTTTCTGATGATGAAGTTTCCAAAAAGGCCAAATGCGCTTTGACAAAGACTTAGTCTCTTCCCTACTTTTTGATTCCTTTATCCCTCTAAAGGTTTGTTAACATTCATACAACCTTAGAGAGGATTACAAAGCCTCTTTCTCTCTCTCCACCTATTAGAAAAGATTATAGACCAAGAATTTCGGACATTGCATCAAATCTTGTTAGTCTTCAAGGCAATCCTAAAGTTATGGAAACGCATCAACACCAAAAGAACAGAGAAAACTATGAGCAAAAGCAAATTGAAGAAGGTGTAGTAGCACAGTTAAGGCAAGAAAATAAAGAAGAGCAAGCAACAAAACAATCATCACCACCAACATCTCCATCTTCACAGCCTTCAGCATCCTCCTCTCCTTCTCATGAATTCTCCTTCACAATCTCTCTCAACTCTTCCTCCACCACATTCCCTCATAAATCCAAAGCTCCACCTTCACTTGCAGTTGATTTATCTCCTGCTGATGACATCTTCTTCCATGGTCACTTGCTTCCTCTCCATTTCTTATCACACTTCCCTGCATCACCTCGCTCTTCCACCAACTCAATGGACAGTTTCACCCTCCCCATTAGAGAGTTATTAGAAGATGAAAATCGTAGTAGCAGCAGCAGCAATAGTAATAGGAACAACATCACCATAGACAGCAATAAAAGCAGCAAAAGAGAAGGCAACAACAACAATAATAGAGGAACAAACGTAGAAGCTAAGTCCAAGTCCAAGTCCAAGTCAACTTTTTGGTTATTTGGGTTTACAAAAGGGCGCAAAGGGTGTCACAAAGTTAGAGATAAGGAAGATAAAGAGAAGCACAAGAAGAAGCTCAGTTTTGAAGTGATCCATGCAATAAAAAAGTACTTAAGAATGGTCCAGCCTCTAATGCTTTTCAGAGGAAAAAAAGATAAAATTCGATTCCGTGGACAGGGTTATTCTTACTCAGGGAATGTAACTCCGAGAAATAAGAAAGAATTGAAGAGTTGGAGAGGAGAATATTCAGCACCAGCATCAATGATAACATCTCCAACAAACAGTGGTCTTTTGCTTTCAACCACTGTTCTTCCTCCTGCTAGTGATAGCACCGTGCAAGAGTTGCAGGCAGCCATTCAAGGTGCAATTGCTTACTGCAAAAATTCTATTGCAAAAGAAGAGAACCTCAAATGCTGATTGGTGGACAGGAGGGGATTTTTTTTTTCTATCATTGATGTCCTATGTGAAGGGTCGGCTTGGCTCAGCGGTAAGCTTGCTTGCCGTGGTGTGCCAGGTCGCGGGTTCGAATCAATCTCTCTGCAAAAAGTAGGGAAAGTCTGCCTAGAGTATTCCTTTCCCCAGACACTCACGAAGTGAGTATTTGAGCTGGGTCGGCCCATTGATGTCCTATGTGGTATAGTAAGTAATTAATTGTGTACATAAAAATGTATTACTATTATATAATGAGATGAAAAAAGAAGCACAACTTGAAATAATATATTAAAGAAGATTAATAATTTGTGTCATGTATCTAGACCAACTTGTATTATAGTATCTCATGAATTTCGGGAATCTTCAGCTAGCTGCTGGTTTTCCACTTGTAGTTAAAGAATTGCTATCAATGAATACATTTGTTATTTTGTTTTTGCTATTCGATCGTACAGGAAACTATTTGTTATCTTTTTTCCAAAAAAATATAAAATAAAACTCGTACTGATTCTGTATGTGGGATTTTGACATGAATAAGCACATATGTAGTAGCAGCCAGAGACGCTTCAGATTTTTTTCCTCTTTGACATTGTCCTTGCAGATCCTCACTGACCTGATTGTTTGTGTGGCTATGTTATTTAAGGCTGGATGTGTCTAAACTCATGTAAAATATTTGAAGCATGACTTGATTTATATTAAAATTTTAAAAAGTTTGGTATAGGTTTGTTAGTCTATTTAAATCTATCAAATTCTCAATATCTATTAATAATTAGAAAAAAATAAATGAGATCATATTAATTTTTAATTAAAATTACTTAAATATAATGACTTATGAACTTATAGGTCAGGCCTTGTAAAAATATGTCTTAAACTTAAGTCTATATTATTTTACTGAATATATTTGTCGTGATATAGCTTGATATTAATTGGTCCGCTCCTAATAAGTCGTGTGACTCATTAATTATTGTTTTTCTTTGTTCTTGTTTGCATTAGTTTTTCCTTCAAATCATATCCATTAACAATCGAGACATATTTGGATCAGTTATACCTAATTAGGAATTAGGAAATTTGGCTTAAAAAAAATTGAGAAAGAGAAATGTTATTTTTAAATTAAATAAAAAAATTAAAAACTCTGCAAAAGTGTCTTAAACATCCTTTTGTTTATCAATTACAAATCATTTACCTGGAAAATAAGGAATATCATCATTACGTGATTATAGTTTTAAACATAACTAATTACAATGCCTATTATATATGAAGATAGAGACGATGTTGTAGCTGTTGAATTGCATTCTAAGCTTCTAAAAGAGTTCCCGAGAGATTTGGTCTCTCTAAAGAAAGCACAAATCATGTGCTTCTACATGGGCCAACCTGATCTTTCTTTATCTATTGTTCATCAGGTTCTACCTCAAAGCAAAGGAGAAAATTACAAATATGGCATGCTTGTTTTTCCTTTGTTAGAGCTTGGACAAATGAAAGATGCTGACGAAACTGCCAAAAAGCGGTTTGAAATAAATAAGCAAGACATTTAGTCACAGCATGCTTTGTGCCATGTTCTTCAGTATGAGTGCCAATTTAAATAAGCTGTTAATTTCATGGAAAGATGTTCATCATGATGGAGTTCTTGTTCTTCTTTTATGTCGACACACAATTGGTGGCATATATCACTTTGTTACTTAGAAGGTAATTGTTAGGGATGGACCCCAAAGTTAGGGATGAACCCTAAGAGAAAAGAAACGGAGGAAGAAGGAAAGAAGATTCAAGAAGTTTATTATTCCAGATACCTGAAGTATACAACATCAGTCCCTTTATACACTTGGGTAGTTCCAACTAACTAACCAACTAACTACTATTACAGTTCCAACTAGCTAACCAACTAACTAACTATTACAACTGTTAACTACCCTTACTAACCATAGTCAAGCTACATAATCCTGAAGTCTAGTAGAAGGAACTCTCACCCGTGTGGAACTCCTCTTCGTAACAATACCTTCCTCCTCAAAAGAAACCTTGTCCTCAAGGTTTAGAGAAGGATAGCAGCAGGGCAAGATCCTCAGCGTTCTCCCAGGTGGAATCCTCAGGAACATAATGAGTCCATTGGACTAAAAACTGGTAGTGAGTGCGACCATTGCTTTGGAGAGAACGTTTGGCCACCACAGCCAAAGGTTCCTGAACCGGCTTGTTATCAACAGCCACCAGTGGAAGGGAAACTGCATGTGTTTCTCCTCCAGCAGGTTGCACCACAGGTTTTAACACTGATACATGGAAGGTAGGGTGAATCTGACTTCCAGGTGGTAAGGTCAAACAGTAAGCTACATCACTTAACTTCTGCTCCACCGGAAATGGCCCAAAAAAATGAGCTGCCAACTTATGACTGGCCCTTCGTGCAACAGAAATCTGCCTATATGGTTGGAGCTTGACCCACACCAAATCCCCCACCTGAAAAATGCGTTCTCTGCGATGCTTATCAGATTGTACCTTCATGCGGTTCCTAGCTCTTTCCAAATGAACCTTGAGCCTAGACAATAATTCATTCCGGTGAGACAACACCGAATCCACAGCTTCTACCTTTAACAGACCACGAGGATAATGTGGAATCATGATTGGAGGCCTGCCATAAACTGCCTCATAAGGGGACATAGCAATGGCAGAATGGACAGAGGAATTATAATGGAGCTGAGCCCAACCAATGAATTTAGACCATTGTTGTGGATGTTCATGACAAAAAGCTCTCAAATACTGTTCCAGATACCTATTGGTAACTTCGGTTTTCCCATCGGATTATGGGTGATAGGCAGTAGTGGTGCGCAGCTGAGTGCCACTCAATTTGAACAATTGAGTCCAAAATTGACTCATAAAAATTGGGTCTCTATCAGTCAACAAGGAACGAGGAAAACCATGGCTTGTGACCACCATTTCGCAAAACAGATGAGCAACTGTTGCGGCTGTAAAGGAACGAGGAAGCCTCCCAAAGTAAGCAAACTTTGAAAGCCTATCAATGACCACAAGGATTGTGCAATGACCATGAGACAGTGGCAAGCCCACTATAAAATCCATAGACAATTCCTCAAAGATTCCTTCAGGAACTGGCCAGGGATGTAATAAACCCGTAGGCTTATTGGCCTCATATTTAACTTGTTGACAAATGGAGCATTCACTGACAAACCGTTTCACATCAGCCCTCATGGTAGTCCAAAAAAAAATTGCTGACAATCTCAAGAAGGTGCGGGTTATGCCAGCATGGCCCCCCACAAGAGATGCATGAGCTTCCCTAATCAATCATGGAATTAAAGAAGACTTTGGACTCAAGAGATACATGTTTTTGTGAAAAACTATGCCATCCTTCACGGTCAAGAAACTCACATCAGTTGGATTGTTTTGCACCAATTGCTTGCAATGCAATAAGTACGAATCTTCCACATTTTGCTGCTTAATATCTTCCAGGATACCAAAAACTGGCTCAGAAAGCAAGGCATTAACAGAAGCTTCTTCATAAACCCGTGACAAGGCATCAGCAACAATGTTAGAACTTCCAGCCTTATACTCAATTCGAAAAGCATACCCCATCAACTTGCACAAATACTTCTGTTGTTCAGTAGTTTGAATGGTTTGAGTAAGTAACTCCTTGATGCTCCTATGGTCTGTTCTGATAGTAAAAAAAGAACCAAGAAGGTATTGGCGCCATCTTTTCACTGCTACTGTAATGGCATAGAGTTCTCTTACATATGTAGAAGCATTGGACATTCTAGTTCCAAGTTTCTTGCTAAAGAAGGCCAATGGTCTTTCCTGCTGTAGAAGGACAGCACCTACCCCACTGTTTGATGCATCTGTTTCAACAACAAAAGGAACATTGAAGTCGGGTAGCACCAACACAGGGGTGTTTGCCATTTTTTCCTTTAACTGATTGAAAGCTTGAGCAGCTGTTGCAGACCATAGCAAATCCTTCCCTCCTTTTAACAGATCGGTTAAGGGAGCTGCTAATGAAGCATACCCTTGCACAAATCGTCGATAATAGCCTGTCAATCCCAAAAATCCCCTCAATTGCTTCATGGACCTTGGTTCAGGCCACTCCACCATGGCTGCTATCTTCTTGGGGTCAGCATGGACTCCTTGCTTCGAAACCACATGGCCTAAGTAGTCAATTGAATATGCACCAAACTGACACTTAGAGAGTTTGACAAAGAATCTGTGTTGCTGCAATTTCAACAAGGCTATACTCAAATGCTCAATATGGTTAGATATAGTTTGGCTAAACACCAATATATCATCAAAGAAAACAATTATGAATTTCCTCAAATATGGCTTGAAAAGTTGATTCATCACCGCCTGGAAAGTGGCTGGTGCATTCGTCAACCCAAAAGGCATTACAAGGAATTCATAATGTCCTTCATGTGTCCTAAAGGCTGTCTTCTCCACATCTGCTGGTTGGACTCTTATCTGGTGATATCTAGCCCTTAAGTCCAATTTGGTGAAAACTGATGCATTTCCCAATTCATCGAGCAATTCATCAATAGTTGGGATAGGAAATCTATCACGGATGGTAATGGCATTGAGAGCCCTATAGTCAATACACATCCTCCAAGATCCATCATGCTTCTTTACTAACAACACATGAGAAGAGAAAGGACTTTGAGAAGGTTGAATGAAACCATTGGCAAGCAAGTCTGAAATCTGATGTTCAATCTCAGTTTTCTGACAATGAGCATACCGATAAGGCTTAACATTCACTGGTGGAACCTTGTCCATAAGATGAATTGCATGGTTCAAATCACGAAATGGAGGCAACTCATGAGGAACTTGGAACACAGATTGGAATTGAAGCAGTACTGGCCATAATTCTGATGGCACTTGATTCTGAATTCCGAGCAATTCAGAATTTGCCACTTCTAAAAAGTAATTTTCCAGGGACATTGTATAGCAAGAAGCTGAATTCAAAGCATGAACCATGTCCAATGAAGAATGCAGTGACTTCCCTTGCCCCTACCAACATCACAGCTCTACCATGCCAAACAAATTCCATAGAACCCTGCACATAATCATGAGTAACTCTCCCTAACTTCTCCAACCATGGCATTCCCAGAATGACTTGTAAATCACTCAGTTCTAACAACCACAAATCAACATAGAACTGTACACCTTGTAACTCCACTGACACATTTAAACATTTGCGGTCAGATATCAAAACTTCACCATTACCCAGATAAACACGCAATTTCTTCACCTTAGTAATTGGCAACTGCAATTCAAGGGCTAATTGCTTCTGAACAAAATTCTGAGTACTACCAGAATCAATCAGTATGCTAACCTGCTTCTTTGCTATATCAGCCATGAATCGGAGGGAATGACTAGAAGAATGATCTTCCATAACATGTAAGGCAGCATCCTTAACTTCAATAATGTCGTTTTCTGATTTCCACACAATTTCCTCCCCCTCCACTTCATTATCAGATTCACCACTGTCACCAATCATCAATAAAAACTTGTTCTTACATTTGTGTTTCCCATTCCATTTCTCGTTACAATAGTAACACAAACCCTGTTCACGCTTGTGTTGCAGCTCATCATGAGATAAACATCTCATCTGAGGAGGTGCAGGTAGTGCCAAAGGCTGAGGGACAGGTAAAGTTTGTGACACTGGTTTGCTAGGAACTGATGCTGGTGAGGGATCCACCTGTGTGATAGGTTTGGAGAAAAACCTCCGCTGATGTACCGAAAATGAAGATTTCAAATCCGAATGATGATCATCATATGCAAGAGCAATTTGCATAGCCAAATGGAGAGTGGTAGGAGTGCGCAACTGAACAGCACTTCTAAGTTCGGGTTGCAACCCAGACACAAAGAAACTCATATACAGGTCATCATCCAAACCAGGTACCTGATTAAGAAGAGCCTCAAACTCCCGAATATAATCTCGCAAGGATCCTGTCTGAGATAGCTTCGACAAAACCCCCTTGAGGTTGGTGAACGCAGAAACCCCGAACCGCTGACGCAGGGCAATAACTAGATCTCCCCATGAGCGAACTGTACCACTGTGATACATCCACTGATACCACGCACCAGCCATACCATCCATACGCAACCCAGCTAAAGGCACCTTGAACTCCTCCTGTATCTGCTGAAGTTGAAAAAACAATTCGGTTTTGAAAATCCAAGTATTCGGATCAGTACCATTGAACAATGAAATCTCTAAACGAATAGACTTGGATAAGTTGAACTCTGGACGTGCACCACCCGCAGACATGGACTCCGAAGAATGGGTCATGACAGGAGAACGGGGAGGTCGCGTATGAACTCTGGGATCGGACGACGCGAAATCGTTGTTGAGTTGTTGTAGTTGATTCAACATCAACGCCATCTGAGCCTGATTGTCATCAAGTCGTGATTCAACACGATTCATCTGAGCTTGATGATCCTCAATTCGTGCCTCAACCCAAGCTATTTGGCCCTGATAATCAACAAAACGTCCATCGAT
Organism: Gastrolobium villosum; assembly: GCA_032173675.1. Taxonomy (NCBI): domain Eukaryota; kingdom Viridiplantae; phylum Streptophyta; class Magnoliopsida; order Fabales; family Fabaceae; genus Gastrolobium; species Gastrolobium villosum. The sequence continues at coordinate 53,154 of JAVKPL010002593.1, read as the reverse complement.
CCGTTGTTGAAAAGTAGCGAACTCCTCAGCCAGATCTTGCACACGCATCTTGAAACCCACAACGTTCAGAAGATGAAAGCACCAATTGTTAGGGATGGACCCCAAAGTTAGGGATGAACCCTAAGAGAAAAGGAACGGAGGAAGAAGGAAAGAAGATTCAATAAGTTTATTATTCAAAGATACCTGAAGTATACAACATCAGTCCCTTTATACACTTGGGTAGTTCCAACTAACTAACCAACTAACTACTATTACAGTTCTAACTAACTAACTAACTAACTAACTATTACAACTGTTAACTACCCTTACTAACCATAGTCAAGCTACATAATCCTGAAGTCTAGTAGAAGGAACTCTCACCCGTGTGGAACTCCTCTTCGTAACAGTAATGCTCCGAGGCAAAGAATGCTTAAGGTATATGACAATTATATATGGAAGGAGTTAGACAAAGCTCATGCTATGAGTGCAGAGGTTTACTTACATGCTGTTGCGAACTCGGCAAGTGTACCGATCGTTCCAAGTAATAAAAGTGATAAGTAGAGTATCGTCTCCACGAGGATTGAGGCACCTAAGTTATTATAACTAGCCCTCTCTTGTTGGATTGATAAAAATCGGTTTGAGAATGACTGTGATTTGTAAAATAAATGAAAACAATTAAAGAAAACGTAATTGATTCGAAAACTCTTAGGAAATTCAAGAATAGGAAATTAAATGATGAACAAATAATAGAGGAAATATTGCGGTAAGAGAAACAAATACTTTTTCGATCCCCGCCTTGTAATCTGAATCAACGTTTACATTTGATTTACCCATTGATCAAACGATTCACCATCTTTTATTTAATTGGTTAAACCCTAATCCCTTAGCGACATTAACCTTATTAACCCTATTAGAATCCTAATCCCTTAGTAATCCCTTTTTAGGTTAAACATTTTAAATCGATGAATCTCTCACGTTTGCAGTTCATGTAGCCTATCCCTAGTGCATACATAAACAATTACTTTCCTTTATGCCAGGAATTAGGATCCCAATATCCCTATTGCGAACCCTAACCCTCGCAATCCCATTAGAATGATCAGATCTAAAAGAATTAATAGATGAAGAGCAAAGGAAAATAAAAGCAATTAGATAAACAAATGTAAAATTGATCCAAACTACAAGGGGTTCACATCAAGGGTTGTGACCCTTACCACAATAATGAAAAACTAGCCAGACATGTTCATGTCTGACAATTCAAATATAGAAAAAGAATTCATGAAAGAATAAAATTGGAAGAAGAAGAAATCTTGAATCTTCAGTCACCGAGAGCTTCTTCTCCAATTTCTCCTTGTCCAAAGATGTTTTCTCTTGAGGTTTGAGTCTCTATATATAGCCCATGACTCAATTAGGTCAAAATCTTCTAAAAGATTTGATTTGATTTCCTGATTTCGTCCAAATCCATAATTCAGAAAGCTGACGGCGCAATTCCATGCTATTAGCGCCAGATCCACGCTAATAGCGCGGACGATTAATGAGGATTCCTGTACTTGGCGTGGTTAGCTTCATTTCCATGCCATTAGCGTGGTTCTCACGCTGTAAGCGTGGTCTACAGGAAAGTCTGGCGCTACTAGCGTCAGTTCCACGCTAGTAGCGTGGATGTCTCGGGTTGCTTTTGAACTCTGGCGCTACTAGCGTGAGTTCCACGCTAGTAGCGTGGGTGTCTCTGTGTGAAAAGCTCCATCCACGCTTTCAGCGTCATTCCCACGCTCTCAGCGTGGGCTTTCATTTTTGCATTTTCCTTTTTAGCTCCAGTTTGTCTATTTCTTCTATGAAATCAACATAAAATCAGTTGTGCAATCTCTGATTGAGATTTTAACAGACCAACAGTAATTTTTTCATTTTTGCTTAAGATTAATCAATATTCTTTCTCTTTTTGGCTTAGATTTACCCATATGCTGGATGCATATCAAACAATTCCCAGATTTAGATATTGTTGTCCCCAGCAATAAGTAAGATCAAACATTAGGCAGCAATGATAACCTCTATGAGAAGAATTTGTGTCATTAATGAAATTTCCTACATGGAAGAGATTAAGAGTTATAATGCTATGCATGAGTGAGTCCAAAGTTGAGAATTGCAGAAATCACTTTTTGTACAAGGAATTAGAATCTAATTCAATCACTTCTTACCAAGATAATTACTGTACTTGTCACTCTTTATATCGGGTTTAAACTCTCAATCCATCAGTGCAATAAGACTACCATAAGGTTGATCTTATTCTCATGTTCCTAAGAATGAGGAACGTGTAAAATATGCACAATTAGATCCAAAGGTCTTTCCAGGGTTGTAACTTGGCTTAGGCTAAGGTGGAAATATCTAGGAAAGTGGCTACTTTTCACTGTACATGAGATTGAAGCACACTATTTATTTTCAGTTGTTCACCCTCAACCACAATTTGACTTAGACTTTTCTTCCTTCTTGACCTTTATATGCTTTGTCTTTGCTTTGCAACTTTCTCATTTTATTCTTTTTTTTCTTTGGGTCTCAACTTTTGCTTTTCCCTTCACTTTAACTTCTGTGAACTTTTTCCTTAAATTTCTATTATCAGTGCTTCAATCTCATTCAGGATACACGGATAGGGATATAAGTTTAAGCGTTTTATGGTGGAATCCAATAAGAGACAGGATTGAGCTCAAAAGGGCTAGCAATGGAAAATTTTAAGGTCAGCTATTTGGCTAAGTAGATAACAAAAAAGAAGTGCCTTTATCATTTCAGATCATGCATGTATTACAGAGAAATAGATCCAGTTCTAGAGTATTATCACAGTGAGGCCTCTCTAAAAAAAATATTACTCTATAGGCTCAAACCTCACGGTTGTGCAATCAAACTAGAATCTAAATTCCATATCATCACATATCAACTGTAACTCTCAACAAAGAATTCAATCAAACGAGTAATAATAACTCTTATACTATAATGCATTACTCAAAACATTTATCCATTATGACTTCTCACAAAGTATCTTATATGCTCTCTAAGATTTAATCATCTTTTTGCATGAGTAGCTAACACATATCCAGGTATGTTGCTCAGAGAATTTCTTCTATCAAAACACAATTAGCAACATAAATTGAGACAAAAGGTTCAGATATCTCCCTGATTCAGAAATTTTTTCTATTAGAGGTGTTCCTCTGTACCACATGTGGTGCGCCCAATTCCCAGATTTAGAACATTGTTGTCCCCAGCAATAAAACTAAATTAGGTGAAGAATAAGGAATTCTGCGCAGGTAACACACAAACACTGGTTAAAGCATCAAGTCAACATAACTCAAAATATATCTAAATATCATAATAAAATTAAAACTAACACAAAGGAAATAAAATAAAATAAAAATGAATAATAAAAACTCATTGGGTTGCCTCCCAAGTAGCGCTTGTTTAACGTCACGAGCCTGACGTACCCCTTATGATTTATGGTGGTTGGAAGCATGCTACCATTGATGGTCTAGTCTTCTTGGTCCAATGTTGTGTCTTTCCGGGATCATATGTATGTGGGTGAGGAAGAAGTTTCTCATAAACTTTAGGCTTAGTTTTCACAAGTTTCTTCTTACTCTTATGCTTTTCCATCTTAACCTTTGGCTTGCTTTCTTTATGCCACCGATGGACTTCCTTCTTACTCCCATCCTCAACTTTAGACAAGTCTTTATTGATAATAACAGGGTATTGATCTTCATCTCCAAAGAATGCATATTTCAGAGTTTCAGGTAACTCCTTCAATTCTGTTTTTGGTGCTACTGTAAATGCCTATTTTTTTGTAGTGTTTTCCTTCTTTTCTAGCACCTCAAAAACAACTTCTAGCTCTTCTTGTGGAGTTGCTTCATCTTGAGCCTTCAACTCCTCTTCAAGATCTTGAAGCTCACTTTTCTCCTCCAAAACCACCTCTTCAAACACATCTAGTCTGAAACAATCACTATCATCAGATGAATTTTTCATAGTATCGAAAACATTGATGGTGATTTTCTCATCATTCATCCTCAACTCGAGCTTTCCTTATTCTACATCAATCATAGCTCGAGCTGTGGTCAAGAATGGTCTACCCAAGAGAAGAGGTATTTCACTTTCCTCCTCCATGTCTAACACGATGAAATCAGCAGGGAAGATGAACTTTTCAACTTTAACAAGAACATCTTCTACGATTCCACTAGGTCTCCTCATTGAACGATCAGCAAGCTATAGAGATACCATAGTTGGCTTCAATTCAGTGATTCCCAATGACTTACACATCGACAAAGGCATCAGATTGATGCTTGCTCCAAGATCGCAAAGTGCCCGGCCAACTTTGGTGTTGCCTATCGCAATTGGGATGTTGAAACTCCTAGGATCTCGAAGCTTTGGTGGGAACTTCTTCTGTATGATGGCACTACACTCTTCAGTAAGTGCTACGGTCTCGCAATCCTGCAACTTATGCTTTCTAGACAATAAATCTTTCATGATTTTAGCATATTTAGGCATACTTGCTAAAGCCTCATCAAAAGGAATGTTAATATATAATTTTTTAAATATCTCGAAAAACTTGGCATATTGTTACTTCTGTGCCTGTTGCTTGAGCTTCATGGGATAAGGAGGTTTCTCAAAACGAGAAAAATCCATTGGCTTCTTCGTAGCTTCAACAGGTTTCTCCTTTGCTTCTTCTTTGTCTTTCTCTTGCTCTGGTTCAATGACCGCCTCATCAACTTTCTTTTTCTAAGCCTCCTTTGACTTCTCTTGAGGAGAAATCACAATCTCGCTTCTGGTGACTATTGATTTGCAATGTTCTTTGGGATTCACTTCAGTATCACCATGAAACCGCCCTTGATTTCTTCCAGCTAATTGCCTAGACAATTGGCCTATCTGATTCTCCAAGCTCCGTATGGAAGCATCTTAATTTTTATGTAGGCTCTTGTCTCATTCATGAAAGCATTAGTATTCTCCATATGATCATTTGTGGTCCTAGAAAGCTGCAGCATTGCTTTCTCTAGTTCAGATGGCTCCTTATGTGGAAGGGGAGGAGGTTACAAGTAATTGCTGGATTTATAATTCAAACCTCCCCCTTGATTTCTCCTTTGAAAGTTGCTTCCTTGGGCACCATTCTGGTTCCTCTGATAGCCTTGGGTATTTTGTGGTGGTCTTGGATCATACCACACTCTGTTAACCTGGAACGGTTCAGCTCCCATGAGTGTTGGACACTCATTAGACTCATGCTCCTCTTTGCAGTACTCACAGTTAAATAAATTAACTTGAGTTGTAGAAATTCGCATCTTATCTAGCTTGGCATTCATACTAGCTAGCTGTTGAGAAATAACTTTTTGTTCAGCTAGTGATGCATCATTGTTCCCCAATTGTAGAAGCCCTTTCTTCGGTTGACCCGGTTGAACTGGTTGAACTTCCATTGCAGCATTCTCATTCCTTGCCATATAATCAATCAGCTCCAGAGTTTTAGCTGTTGTCTTCTTTCCTATGGTTCCCCCGGCTGCACCGTTGACAACCATTTTGAAATCTGGTGTCATTCCATTGCAGAAGACTCTGACCTTCTTGGCGTCTGACAAGTCATATTGAGGGCACTTTCTGATCAACTCCTGGAATCTAGTCCAGGCTGCACACAATGTCTCTCCCGACTGTTAAACAAAGTTGGTTATTTCATTCATCGACTTATTGTACTTTTCTCTGGAAAAATGCTCAGCAAAGAATTTAGCCGTCAACTCATCCCATGTTCTGATACTGTTGGGAGCTTATCGATCTAACCATGTGAGGGTTTTCCCGGTCAAATCAAAATGAAAAAACCGGAGTCAGATTGCAATATCGGACACCCTGTTGTGCTTAGTAATGTCACAGATTGTCAGAAATCTGTCCATGAAGTCATGTGGGTCTTCATAATCTTCTCCGCCAAATGGATTTTTCTCCACCAAAGATATCAGTGCTGGCTGAATATCAAAATTATTGGCGTTGATTGGTGGCCGGATGATGCTAGAGTTCGACCTAGTGAACATAGGAGCAAGGATTAACTCCATCAACTCTTCTTCAGGAGGTGGATTAGGGCCTGCCATCACTAGATTCGTTGTGCTTGGCAAAATTGATGAATATTATAAGTTTAGTTTTAGTTTTTTGTTAAATTATTGAATATTAAATATATTATACACTACTTTAAAAATATTACTTTATATCAAAACGCTTGGCTAGATTTCAAGTTCTTCTTTGCAGTTTTCTCTATTTTTGGGGCTCAAACTGTAAAGTGTCTCGATTTACTTTACCTCGCATAAACTAAAGCAAAAAGATTAGTAACACAATATCCGATCAAGAAAATCAATAGTTATAAATAACTTGCCGTATTCAATCCCCGGCAACGACGCCAAAAACTTGTTGCAAACTCGGCAAGTGTACCGATCATTCCAAGTAATAAAAGTGATAAGTAGAGTATCGTCTCCACGAGGATTAAGGCACCTAAGTTATTATAACTAGTCCTCTCTTGTTGGATTGATAAAAATTGGTTTGAGAATGATTGTGATTTGTAAAATAAATGAAAACAATTAAAGAAAACGTAATTGATTCGAAAACTCTTGGGAAATTCAAGAACAGGAAATTAAATGATGAACAAATAATAGAGAAAATATTGCGGTAAGAGAAACAAACACCTTTTCGATCCCCACATAGTAATCTGAATCAACGTTTACATTTGATTTACCCATTGATCAAACGATTCACCATCTTTTATTTAATTCGTTAAGCCCTAATCCCCTTAGTGACATTAACCTTATTAACCCTATTAGAAACATAATCCCTTAGTAATCACTTTTTAGGTTAAACATTTTAAATCGATGAATCTTTCACGTTTGCAGTTCATGTAGTCTATCCCTAGTGCATACATAAACGGTTACTTTCATTTCTGTCAGGAATTAGGATCCCAATATCCCTATTGCGAACCATAACCCTCGCAATCACATTAGAATGATCAGATCTAAAAGAATTAATAGATGAAGAGCAAAGCAAAATAAAAGCAATTAGATAAAAATGTAAAATTGATCCAAACTACAAGGTGTTCACATCAAGGGTTGTAACCCTTACCACAATTATAAAAAACTAGCCAGACATGTTCATGTATGACAATTCAAATATAGAAAAAGAATTCATGAAAGAATAAAATTGGAAGAAAAAGAAGAAATCTTGAATCTTCAGTCACCGAGAGCTTCTTCTCCAATTTCTCCTTGTCCAAAGATGTTTTCTCTTGAGGTTTGAGTCTCTATTTATAGCCCATGACTCAATTAGGTCAAAATCTTCTAAAAGATTTGATTTGATTTCCTGATTTCGTCCAAATCCATAATTCAGAAAACTGACAGCGCAATTCCACGCTATTTGCACCAGATCCACACTAATAGCGCGGACGATTAATGAGGATTCCTGTACTTGGAGCTAGGGGTGTGCAAAATGTCCAAAAGAACCAAACCGCTCCACATCTTAAAAACCGGTTATTTTCAAAAACCGGTTTCATATGAAACTACATTTTATTTGATAAACTGGTTATTTACCAAACCATAAAATAATTGGTTATCCATAACCAAACTACTCTACAATTGAAGAATATTATCTTTTATCCTTAGCATCAAAATGTGAAAATTACATAAATAACAATCATTTTTAAATGTGACATTCTTAGAAAACTCTCAAATACTAACAGAATTTATTGAAGAAAAATATTTCGTTGAGAATTTTGACAAAAATTATATTACGTAGAAAATAGAGATGAAAAATGTTTTCGTCGAAACTAGAGACAGAACGTGATTTTGTCATAATCACTAACATAAATTTTTAAGTGACGAAATATTTCAGTCAAAATTCATGATAGAATCTAAATTCCATCAAAACTTTCGACAGATTCAATTTTGTCAAACTTTTCAACGAAAAATAATTCTTTAAATTTTTTTGATGAAACACATTTTCATAAAAAAAAATTGACAGAAAATAATTTCGTCAAATTTTTTTACGAAAAATATTTCCGTCCAAATTTTCAACGAAAAATATTTTCAGTTAAATTTTCAACAAAACACATTTAGAGTGAAAATTTTGACGAAAAATATATACGTAAAAAATTTTAGCGAAAAATATTTCAGAAATTTTTTTTGACGGAAAATACTTCTATAAAAAACTTCGATGGAATTTTTTTTGTCGAAGTTCTTTACGGAATCTAAATTCCCTCAATTTTTTTGATGAAAAGTATTTTTATAAAACATTTGATGAAAAACATTTTTGTCAAAATTTTTATCGAAATATTGTTTGTCAAAAATTTTTACGAAATTTTTTAATAGAAATGTGTTCCGTTGAGAATTTTGATGGAATTTTTTTTTTTTTCAAAAAACTTGACATCGATAATTCTCGTCGAATTTTTTTGAAGGAAATGTGTTTCGTAAAAAATTTCAACGATTTTTTTTTTGTCAAAATGTTTAACGACAATGTTTCCGTCAAAAACTTTCGACGAAATTTGAATTCTGTAAAGAATTCTGAAGAAATTTTTTTCATCAAAATTTTTCGAAGTAAATGTGTTTCATGGAAAATTTTGATAGAAAAATTTTTCGTCAAACATTTAGATGAATATGTTTTTTTGTGAAATACTTTGAGGGAAATGTTTTGACGAAATTTATATTGTGTAAAAAAGTTCGAAAAAACTTTTTTTCGGTCAAAACGTTTTACAGATATGTTTTTAATCACAAATTTTGATTGAAATATTTATTGTCAAAATTTTTTGCGGAAAATTTTGATGGTAATGTTTTCCGTAAAAATAACGTTAAAAAATTTCTATAAGAATCATTTCGTCCTGATAGTTCTAAAACAATGAAGATTCTTACAAGAAATAGTTGGTCAACTATATATAACCGGGAGAAACGAACGGCTATTTCTAAAAATAGAACAATCCATAAAAAATTGATTTTGAATTTATTAAAAAATTTCGGTTTTGAACTTAATAACCGGTTTATGGTTCATAACCGGTTTTGATTTAATACCGGTTTTGAATTAAAACCGGTTATGAACCATAAAACAGTTTTGGAACCGGTTTTAAACCGGTTTGGAAAAATTAAAAACCGGTGTTTTTTTAAAAAAAGTTGTGCGGTTTAAAATCCAAACTGTTTAAAACTGGTTCGGTTTTTGACAATAACCGAACCGAACCGCTCCATGCACATCCCTATTTGGCACGGTTAGTTAGGGGTGGCAATCAAAACCGGTTTTCGTGTTCGGGTCAACCCGTTTAATAAATGGGTCGTGTTTTGGAACCGAAAATATTCGTTTTTTTTTTTTTATTTTTTCAAGGTTATTATGGTAATTTTATTGAATGATATAAAAAAAAATATACACTCTAGGTTTCTTTTTATTGAAGATTTTTTTTTTGTTATATTGCAATCAGATTTGGTGCTTTTTTGGGGCGAGTCGTGTAATAAACGGATCACACTTATATTATAAGATTTTTCGTTTGTCGTGTCAACCCGCAACTGGTCGTGTTCGGGTCGGAATTTTGACACTAATAATTAATCGGGTCGTGTTCGGGTTGAATCTATTCGTGTTCGTGTTAGACACAGGTCGACCCGAACCCGACCCACGAACACGATTTGCCACCCCTACGGTTAGTGTAACACATCGTGTTAACCCGGTTTGTTAACATGTCATCGTATTAATCCACACTTAATTTAAAAATGTAGAATTTCTTTTTTATTTCAATTATGACGTCATTATACTTAGCCAAGTTGATTACTTAACCATTTTCAATAAAACATCGCCTGTATGTAAATTGCAAAAGACAACTAACTGAAATACTTCGAATATAATTAAGTAAGTATATAAGTCATGGATCTACAACACGTAGTCCGGATATAATCCTGATACATTATTAATACTCAAATCTAAACTAAGACATAGTCAATCAATGTGGCATGGACAATCTCCATGCTCACCAAATAAGGCAACAAAGCCCAACAGCAGTCTCAACTCAAATATCATAATAAGGACAAAACATAAACAACAGCCAATATCCAGTCATGTCAGCATACAACAAACATATAATCAACTAAGTTCCGGCATCCTGCCGCCAAAGGCATCAGCCCCCAAATTACCTGAACCTGAAATAAGCGTCCCCAAATGTGGGGTGAGATCTCTAAACAAGAAATCTCAGTAAGATCGGGGTCCTCAAGGATCTTCCACCCAAAGCTCACTTACATGTGCAATATAAGTTCAAAGGCAGTTTAACAGTATAAGTTCCAAAACAGTGCAATGCAGCAAATAATCATTTTATGTGTCTTATAACAATTCCACTGATCAGAGAAGTGCAGGAATCCACCCCACACAGTCACTTACATGTGCAATATACGTTCAAAGGCACTTAACAGTTTAGCATTTCATAAATAGTACATGAAAACACATCATGCATATAAACCTTCCTCCCGTGGGAAATGGTGGAACCAAACAATGGCAAATCGCACAACTATTGCAAGCTAACTATCTCAAGCCAATAGTGCACACAGCTCAAACTCACCCAGAATATATCAATAAACATTGATATATTTCGTCTATCCTTTACGTTTTACGTCATATTAATCCCTTGATTCTGACTATCAATATAACTCAGGATACAACTACTGTTCACAAATATCCGATATATGTTGAGGTCCCATATCCGGATATCAATATATCCGGATATTCTCAACCAAATATCCGAATATTTCGCGACAGAACTCAGATTCTGCATTTCGCGAAAATATCCAACCAAGGTCCAACTTTTACCAATCATATACGTCCAAGACTCCATTTTTAGGTATATACAGGTTCACACACGTTAGTTACTTATTTAACTCATTTACATGCAAAGACACCACCTTTAAACCATCAAAACTCATGATCATGGTTAAGCAACTCACCCCAAGGCTAAAACATAGGAAGGAGTGCTCTTGGAGCTCACCAATGGCTCCTCGCGGTTCTGACTTGCAAGGAATACGAAAATGCTACACAAGGTGGGTCATTTCTTCACAAAGGAAGCTTCTTGAAGCCTCAAAACATCATGAAAAATGTTCCTCCAACCCTCACTAAGAAGTCAGCCCCTAGACCACCACTAAACAGCACCCAAAAACTCAGAAAAGGGCACCTTTCTCCCTCACCAAGCTCACCCCCAAGTGTTTGCAATATCAAAGAGAAGGAAAATCAAGAGAAAATGGTGGTTTTGGTCACAAATGGTGAAGGCAATGCAATAGAACAATGATAACCACTCAGCCTCCCAATTGTCTCACGTAGAAACTGATGTGCCTAGGGTTTTGAGCCAACACAAGAGTATATATAGTGATTTAAGTCATAAACACACAGTGTTATCGTTAATTGCTAAGCTTAGCATTTTGATCCCAAACTTTGGAATATGAACCTACTCATTTTTCTAATATTTAAGATATTTTTATTTTATTTTTCGGAGCACTTTTCCGGTATGCGCTTTTCCATAGCCAGTATTAGTTCTGGCACCAGTTCTCATTATTTTGACCTGAAACTTGTTTTACTAGTCCTATATAATATTCTAGGAATATTCATGCACTTATTATAATTTTCTGGGATACTTCACCGATATGTATTTATACCGGGTAGCAGAACCGGTATCTGCACTTTTCGTCCGAAAAGCGACTTTCAGCAATATTCCTCACTTACTATAGTTATTAAAGCCTCATAATGATTGTTAGGGTTAATTATAGAATTATTTCCTAATTCTCACATTTAATTAATTAATTTCCTTAATTAGCCATGCGGTTCTTACAGTTAGCCTCATTTCCATGCCATTAGCGTGGTTCTCATGCTGTAAGCGTGGTCTGCAGGAAATTCTGGCGCTACTAGCGTCAGTTCCACGCTAGTAACGTGGATGTCTCGGGTTGCTTTTGAACTCTGGTGCTACTAGCGTGAGTTCCACGCTAGTAGCGTGGGTGTCTCTGTGTGATAAGCTTCATCCACGCTCTCAGCGTGGGCTTTCATTTTTGCATTTTCCTTTTTAGCTCCAGTTTTTCTATTTCTCCTATGAAATCAACATAAAAGCAGTTGTGCAATCTCTGATTGAGATTTTAATAGATCAACAGTAATTTTTGCCATTTTGCTTAAGATTAATCAATATTCTTTCTCTTTTTGGTTTAGATTTACCCATATGCTGGATGCATATCACATGCTATATAGCACCAATACCTTCATGCGACACGTGACACTCCAACACGACAATCCGACACGTTAATTTTAAAAAATGTTAAATTTCGACACGTTAGGACACGTTTTGATATTAAGTAATATTTTTAATTTATGTAGTGTATATTATATTTAATATTCAATAATTTAACAAAAAAAATAAAACTAAACTTATAATATTATCAATTTGCAAAGAAATATAAGATATCCCAAATATTTACATTAAACTCAATAAAATGGTAATCGTAATCCAACAAATCTAATAGTTGGAAGTAAAAAATCAACGCAACGCAACATTTGAACCTTTTTTTGAATTTCTATAACGCGTGTTGGAGTGTCGGGGAGTGTCGGAGTGTCCGAGAGTGTCGGACATGACACGTCAGGATTTTTGAAGTGTCGGTGCTTCATAGCTTACATGTCATGGGTGTACTTTTGTTTGATTATGTGTACGAGGTGAACTCGATAACTTTGGTGATCATATCAAGTTACTTGCATAATGCCTTACCAATCAAGCAAACTGGTATATGGAGTGGCTAGACATTGATTCAAAGACGGAGGAGTTAGATGCTTTACAATTTTTTTTTAACACAAGATAGGTTAATTTGCTAAATTTACATGTTTAGATGCTCCATACGGGAATGGCTAGTGGACTGGAAACTATTTGTGGACAGGCTTATGGAGCTCAACCATATCAAAGAATTGGAATGCAGGCATACACTGCTATATTCTCTCTTACTTTGGTTTGTCTTCCCATGTCTTTCCTTTGGATCAACATGGAAATTTGAACCAGAGTTGTGTTCTCTTATATGTGTAGGTAACTCCTGAAGAATAGATCCCAAGATGAACCTGATGGAAAGTATCAAGGAAAGATTCTCCACATAAAGACCTCCTCTATTCGAGGAAATTTCTACAGTTACTGGAAGAACATGATGGAGATTTTCATCAAAGCTGACAATTACCAAATTTGGAACATGATTGAAAACAGAGACTTCTAGATCACAAAGAGAGATAAAGACGAAACATCAAACCCTAGCCCAAAGCTGAATACACTAATGAATATTAGAGAAAGCTATAATTCAGTGCGTGAGCCAAGAAAATTCTTCATTGTGGCCTTGGAACACAAGAGTATAACCTGGTAATGGGATGCAAAACTGTCAAGCAAATATGGGATCTCCTAGAGGTAACTCATGAAGGAATCAACGAGGTAAATTAATCTAAAATTGATCTCTTAATGCATTAATATCAATTATTTATCATGAAACCAAAAGAGTCAGTTAGAGATATGATTACATGCTTTACTAATATCGTAAATGAGTTAAGTCCTTTAGGTAGAGAAATCATAGTTGAAGAACAGGTCAGAAAAATTCTAAGAAGTCTCCTAAGAGAAGATTGAATGCCTAAAATCACTGCCCTGCAAGAGACTAAAAATTTCAAAACCTTCAATTAGAGCAACTGATAGGATCCCTGACGACCTATGAGATGCAACTGGAGTCTCACAGGAAGGATGATGTGAGAATGAAGGATAAAGGAATAGCTCTTAAAGCTCAATCTAAGGAGGCTAATGATGATTTAGATTATGAGGAGGAAATTGCTATGCTTGTGCGAAAATTTAGAAAATATTTCAAGAATCCAAAATACAATGGAAGCTCAAGCAACAAGCAGGTGAAATCCAAAGATTCATCTTTTAAAACTAATAATGGTTGCTATAAGTGTGGTAGAACATATCACAGGGTCAAGGATTGTCTTGGATTAGAACAAGAAGCCAAGAAAGAGAAGAAGGAAAAAGAAAACAAAAACTTTGAGAAGAAAAAGTTCAAGAAATCAATGATAGCTGCTTAGAGTGACTCTGAATTAGAAGAAGAAGGCTCTGAAAGCAGTAAGATTGAAGCAAACATTTGTCTTATGGCTGGAACTGACTCTGAAGATGAAGACCATGAGGTAAAATATTCTTTATTGTAGGAGTTGAATTTTGTTATTTTGTTAATAAAAATTGAAAATTAGACAACTATTCTTTTATAAAAACCTTAATTTTCTGTTTAGCCATTTTTGCTTTGCGCTTTTGACCTCCATCAATATTGTAAAAAGAATAAGACAAAGTAATGATTAGAAATGAGACTGGAAAAACTTCATTACTTCTCTCTTGAATTTAGATTTTTCTTTAGAATAAAATCTACTTTCAAATGTTAAAAGGAAATTTATATATATATATTTGGGCTCATGTTTTCTCATTTAACTTATCTCTATATATATATATATATATATATATATATATATATATATATATATATATACATATATATATATATATACATATATATCTATATAAATATATATATCATTTTATATATATAAAATAAGAAAATATATATACATTATATATATATATATATGGCACGGTATATATATGATATATATATGGGCAGGAAAAAAAAAAAGGAAGTGCTTTAAAATTAATTATAAAAAATAAAAATATTATATTTATTTCCCTGTTATTATTCCCCATATTTAATATTTTATATTTATTTTCACCTTTGTATTTCCGTATATATATATATATATATATATATATATATATATATATATATATATATATATATATATATATAAACTTTGGGAAAAACATCTATCCTTTTAAAGGATATAAACTTATATCATTTTAGATCTTAACCATTGATTTTCATCCATCAACGGTTATAATCTATTGGGTCAAACTTAATGGGCCAAATTTATTATTAATTAATTAATAATTTTAATCTAATAAATTATAACCGTTGATGGACGGAAATCAATGGTTAGGATCTAAAATGATATCAACTTATATCTTTTAAAATGACAGATTTTATTCCCATAAAATTTATTAACAACTATTTTAGATGTTTCGTAAATATGTTTATTATTATATCCTATGTAGCACCGATACTGACACGGGACACGTGACACGATACGACACGACACTCCGACACGTTAATTCTAAAAAATATTATATTTCGACACGTTATGACACATTTTGATATTAAATAATATTTTTAATTTATGTAGAGTATATTATATTTAATATTCAATAATTTAATAAAAAAATAAATCTAAACTTATAATATTCATAAATTTTGCAAAAAAACATAAGATATTCCAAATATTTATATTAAACTCAATAAAATAGTAATCGTAATCCAACGAATCTAATAGTTGGAACTAAAAACTCAACGCAATGTAACCTTTAAACCCTTTTTTGAATTCCTATAACGTGTGTTGGAGTGTCGGGGAGTGTCGGAGTATGCGAGAGTGTTGGGAAGTATCGGACACAACACATCGGGGTTTTTCAAGTGTCGGTGCTTCATAGATTATATCTAATATAATAACAAATTAATTAAAACCATTTTCACTGCTCTTACAAGTTGTGCAGTCGAAATTTGAATAGTCTCTAACAATTATTAATATACGAATATAAATAAAATATCCTTGGGAAGTATTATTAATTATAAATCATCTGTTTATATTTTATAATGAAATCATCTTGGGATTTAATAATGTTATAAAGTTCATGATAGATTTTTTGGAAAAAAAAAAGTAAAATTTAAAAGACAAATTTTGAGTGTTGATTAGAAAATAATATTAGTCTTGGATTAATAATAATATTATGAACACTCTATTTTGATAGCGTCTAGTTTTACTTATTAAAAAAATTAAAAGAACAAAATGATTTATAAAGTAAACAAAAAAGTTTATAAATATAACCTGATGATAAAGAATTTTTTTTTGCAAATTGTCTTGTTCTTGTACGTCCATTAACCAGAGACGCGAAATTTACTAAATCGATTTGTATAAAAATAAAGAATAAAATTAAAAAAATTACTGTCTTTCTTCCCAACTGAATCTTCTCCCTATCAAACACTAGTCGCAATTGAAAAGGAATGGACGCAATCCTCAATCAATTCGAGATTATATTATTAATTTTCAGCACATATTTTCCCATGATCATGCACGTGGGGTGAATCAAATAATTAAGTTTTTTTTTTCTCTTAATTGAAAATGATTAACAAATATGAAATTATTTCCTTATTTTCTTCTAATCAATTAAAGAAATCAAAGATGTGATTTGAAGAAATGGAATAGTCTCGGACCTTAAAAAGATATGCAACATACCACATCCTTTAGTGCATCACCTCCTCTCCAAATTAAATAATATAACGGTAATGTAATAGTAATAGAATATAACGGTAATGGAATATAACAGTAATGGAACGGTAATAATGGATATTTATCTGACAACACAGCGACAACAGATAATTAGTACTTATAGCAGTGCTACTACACTACGTAACCTCTATAAATACATTAATTGTAATAGTATTTTCTATTGTAACATCTTTCATGGTTATAAATATGTGCACACATGTTACGAAATGATATGTCAAACATTATTGTGCAATTGATCAGCCTCTCTCTCTTACTCTTATCTCTTCATATATCTTCTCCTCCTCTTATCCTTTGTGCAATCTTCTGTAGCATCTGCTGCACACCTCCTCTCCAAATTAAAACACCACCATGGACAGCAACAATAGGAGCAACATCACCAAAGAGAGCAACAAAAGCAGCAAAAGAGAAAGCAACAATAATAGAGGAATAAATATAAAAGGTAAGTCCAACCATGCTTTATCTTTATTTGGGTTTGGCAAAGGACACAAAGGGGTTGAAGTTAAAGAGAAGGAAGATAAAGAGGAGCACAAGAAGAAGCACAGGTTCAATGTGGTCCATGCACTAAAGAAGTACTTAGGAGGAATGTGGCATCCACCAATGCTTTCGAGAGGAAGAAGAGAGAAAATTCAACTCCATGGAGAGGCTTATTCTTATTCAGGGAATGTAGCTCCGAGAAATAAAAAAGAATCGAGGGGTGGAAGAGAAGCATATTCAGCACCAACATCAATGTGGAAGAGGTCTCCAAGAAATAGGTCGGGTTCACCGCTTGCATCCACTGGTCTTCCTCGTGTTAATGACAGTACCAGGGAAGAGTTTCAGGCAACCATTCAAGCTGCAATTGCTCATTGCAAAAAATCCATTGCAAAAGAAGAGGACCTCGAATCCTGATTCAGGGATTGGAGGGATTTTTTGTTTCTTTTTCTAGAATCATTTCCTATCATTGAGAGACATTAATGAGATTGTTAATTATAAACGATTTATTTATGTTTTAAAAACAAAATTAGAAGGATAAAGTGTGATTGCTGGGAAAAAAAAATTAAGGTGTGACAGTTTTTAAGGGGATATGTTGAATTGAAAATTGAATTCAAAGTTTGAATTCAAATCTATTCTCAATTAATCTTTCCCTTATACGTTTTTGTAATAAAGTTGTAATTTAATATTTCCGTTATACGTTTCTGTCATAAAAGTTGTAATTTAATCTTTCCGTTATACATTGAAAGTTAGAATAGATTTATTAGGGTATTTGTCTATAAAGACTTCAATTGAAGAGGGAATGAACGAACGAATGAATGGAAGAAACTATTATCTCAGTTTATGTGTATCTACTTTTTGACAGGATGCCCTGATAACTTTGATAATCCATTATGGAAAATCTATATATTTCTGAAAGAGTTTTTTATTTTTATTTTCTGAAAAAAATTTCAATTGAACCTATCATAGGCTTTTTCATGATGAATCTTAATGGCCATATATATATATATCCCTTCTTATCTCGCATTCTCCTCATGAAATGGATGAGCTTTCGGCAATAATTATATTATCTTGTATCTCACATTTTTTCACGAATTAAGGTGACTTGGTATGGAGACACCAATTTTACTTAATCTACTGACTACCATCTTACTAAGTCCTTTATCTCCAAAATCTTAGTGTTCTGTCCTGAAAACATATAATTAGCCCAATATGCTAGTAATAGATAACTAGCCGAACACGCTAGTAAGTTTTTTTTTTGATGTAGGTGCTCTCATTAAAGTATCTATAAGTTAAATATCCTTGAGTTTAGCATACCAGAGTGCACAAAGAGTAAAAAACAGTTTTCGTTAAAGAGGTGATGTGTGTACAGTAACAACATAATAGAAAGAATCCTCATACCTGTAGATTTTATTGAAAGTAAACTGGCCTTTGCAGGCCGATGCATGTAAGGTGTAAAACAAAATTTTTACTGCGGAACATACATGCACACATAGGTTCATGCTTTAAGACAACATGATGTTACCTTGTTTTTGGCCTGATCAGTCAGGGAGATCAGATGTCAGGCTTGAAGGGTTCAAACCCTCTAATGGTGATCCACACCACCGTTCGTCAATGATGCAAGAACCCTTTCTTGAAAGCCACCAGATGAACACCACAGTGAGGCTTGCTATGCGCACAAGTGGTGAAGGTGGAGGCTAGGTATTCTGTTTGGAAAGGTGTAGTGAGCTACCCTACAGAATGGTGCATAGATGGAGGAGAGTTGGCTAGGTTTTTCACAAAACCCTAAGGTGAGGAACAAGTCATATTTATGCGCACACTTGGAGAGGAGGAGGGAATCCAATCATTCAAAATGAAAAACAAACTTTCAAACTTCTTTGAAAGTTGCGCATGGAACAGTGTGATAAGGTGGAGCTGTTGCAAAACTAACTTTGCCAACAACCTCCAATCTTATCCACATGATATTAAATTCAAAATAATTTAAACTTAAATTCATAAACTATCATATAGTATATAGTTCTCATGCGCATAATTCAGCCCTAAAGGGGTCCAAATACATTGAGTTAGTTGCATTCAAAATTTGAATCAACTCACCCACTGATTCCCTCAACCACCAAATCTGAATGGAGGTTTGTTTTAAGTGATAAGATAACACTCTTATCACCTAAAAGTTGCGCACCAAACAGCCAAGGGAGTGCCTCCAAAGATGCTTCTTCATCCAAGGAATATGCTCCAATAAGATCCTGTCTTATCCTTTTGTTATGAAACAACTTTTCAAAACAAATTCAAATTCGAATTCAAGCACTTGAATTCAAACGTTCAAACATTCAAATTCAAAATTCAAAATTCAAAATTTCAAATTTCAAATTCGAATTTCAAAATTCAAATTCAAATTCAAATTTCAAAATTCAAATTTCAAATTTCAAATTTCAAATTCAAAATTCGAAATTCAAATTCTAATTCTAAATTCAAATTTCAAAATTCAAATTTCAAATTCAAAATTCGAAATTCAAATATTTGATTATTAATTTAACTAATTAAATTAATTAGTAATGGCTTGGACTATCCAAGCCCATTACTAAACTCCATGCACCACCCACCCATTTAGGTGGGCTTCCAAACAGCTTCTTGGGCTAATAACATTATTAGGCCCAATACCTTTAAAGCTAGTCCATCATGACTACAAGGTGTTAGTGTGTGACCCATTAGGTCCAACTTAGCTTCTGACATAACTGGGCTTGGGCCCAACAAGCCCACAACCCAATTAATGACAACACAGAGCACTAGCAATGCTTTGTTGCCCCAGAACTAGTCAGATTAATGACTTGATCAACCTATTGCACATATTTGGTTACCGTATGTATTTTCCTTCGTCTCGGTTATCTTCCCATTAACCTAGGGTAAGGAAATGTATCAACCCCTGCGGTTTAGGGTAAGCTTTATTCGAAATAGGGAATCTTCAATTTACTGACTCTAAAGGCAGATCATCTCATGATCTCTTTTACTATGCATAGATTCCCGAGTCCCTGTAAATGTCATCCCGATTTCTCCGGTTTACAGATAACCTAACCTCTCACAGAGATTTGACGAATTCCTTTAGCTTATTACCCTAGCCCTGTGCCCTTTAAGGACACGCCCAACAGTATACCTATGAGTCTCCATGTTTCAGGCAGACGAGGTATACAATCAAAACATGCCTTCAAGAACACAGTCTAGGTAACAACTTCTGGTCTAAGGAAAGACATACCCAAACATAAAGAGATTACTCTAATGACACTATCTGTGAGATTTCCTCATAGAGTCTCTTTTTGGGTCTGTTCAGTGCGAGCTATACTCTTATAGATCCACCCACGACTTTAGCTAAGATATCTCCATATCTGCAGCTCATGAGGTCTTTACCTTGTATCCATATACAAGTAGATAAGTCGTACTAGTCTTTACTCGAGAACACTGATCCCCAAACTCAGTGTCTCTAGACTAGGAACATATAATTAGGAATAGACATGCAATATCCTTGAATCCTCATGATCGTGATCTCATCACAGATACTCAAGAGATACATGTTCTATTCCAAGGGGTTTATCCAGTTCGTTCATATAATATTAACAGTAATATCGAGACACAATATGAAACTGAATAAATAGTGCTTTCATTTATTTGCGACAAACAAAGTTCTACATGTAGTGTCCTTTATTTAATCAAAAGTTTGTCTCTAGGACACCCATATGCTAACATTTATCTCTTATTTATAGAGTTTATCTATGGGTACTGGGTCCTGAACCTTCTCTGCCTGTACCAGCAACCCAAACCCATGTTTAATATTGTCGTATTAGGATCAATAGATTAATATTTTTTATGGATATCCTCCTCTAAGTATATCATATTTATATTTGTATGTTGGACTTGGTAATAAATGTGCCTCGTATATGAGTTGATAACTTACTCAGCTAGTATCCTTGATCCAGTATCCTCAGCCATTTTTGAGTTGGATAATCTGGTTTCAAACAATTTTTTTTTTTTTCTGGAAATTATTTCGAACAATTGTTTATAACGAGTATTCCTATCACTTTTTTTTTTTTTTTTTTGGAAAGTTTCCTATCGCCTTCTTGAATCCACTTGTTTCTAGACTTTCTAAACGATAATTTTTCCACTTGCAAGTTGCAACACTACCTCATAAGGTTCGCTCTGAGGCATCTTCTTTTCTACAATTGCCTGATGAATTCCATTTATATTGTTGATGAGAATTTATTATTTTATTTTTTGTGTGTGCTGGATATTGCCGAAAGCTTTCCTATTCCACACGTTAATTTTATTTTATTTTTTTGTAAAAAAAGAATATGAATAAATTTATTAATTACATATATATTCTATTATTTTTTAAAAATAATAGGATCGATATTCATTTTACATTTATCTCGTTCTCGTTTTCTCTCTTCGTTTTGCACCTCTGATGCATTTCAGATAATAAATAAAATTGTTATTTTTATCCCAGAATTTTGTATAATAACTTTATTGTCAGCTGATAAAATATTTGAATGTCATATATATACGAATAAATATATAATCATATATATGTTTAAATTCTAATATGATAGTTTTATAAAAAAAAAAAAAATTTGATTGAGGAAGAGAATTTTTTTTTTTTTTTTGGTGAAATTAAGGGCTTAACAGCCCAAAACACAACTAAACAAAATGAACGTTCCTAATGCTAGTTACAGCACAAACATCAGCAAAAAATAAATAACTAAGCCGAGGAGGAACATGACTAAACTCCTTGTAGATAGAGCTCTGATTAGGACATATCTAATGGTTGGCTAGCCAATCAGCACACTGATTTCCTTCACGGTGTATGTGTTGAGCCTTGAGATCCCAGTCTTTGTTCATCCAAGTCCGAATGCGAGTAACAATATGCGACTCTCGGACAACATTACCTTTGTTGGTAAGCAACGTGATCACTGAAGTGGAGTCACTTTCAATAATAAGTTTCCTGAACCATTTGTTTCAAGCAAATTCCAAACCTTTCCGTATATGATAGGCAAAGCCCCCCAGCCACTGCCCATCTGAATCTCTACATAAACCCCACTGCTACTCCTGGAGAAACCTTTGGCTGCACCATCTGTATTTAGTTTAATCCAACCGTGATCTGGTGGCTGCCAAGCTATTTACAACTGAACTAACATGCCAACCTTATTATTATTGCCATTATCTCTGAATGCATGTTCAATGTCCATAGCCATACGATACACCTTCCCCACAATAAGACTTCCACCGCTACCCTCCTTTCCATGATAAAGAGCATTTCTATCATTTCAAGAGAAAGAGAATTAGATTGGTCAAGTTGCTTCACATATTTTCACTTTTCAATGACGTTCTTATATTAATTTATCAATTAATAAATGATATAATATTATTAAATGGTTAAAAATTTTAATGTATAATACATATTTTTCTAATAAATAGTAGTACTCAACTTTTAATTTTAATAATTTTCCTACGTAAATTTTGTTTAGAATATGTTGAGCCCAATGTTATAAAAGATAATTGGGCTTAGGGTGCTTATTTGGGATAGTTATTTGGGTGACATGAATTCGACACAGACACAATGATTCTAAACTTAAAAAAAAAAAAACAAGAAAATTATGTCTTGTCCGAGTCGAGTTGGTTTGTAAAGTTAAAAATTACAGCTCATATTGGTTGGATTAATAAAAATAGACAAGTATCCAATATATTAGTATATTGAAAGGGGTTATATTTTCTTCTGCTATAGAATATACCAATTTTTCTTGCACACCCATGGGAATTCATGTTAATAGTTTTTTATTTTATTTTATTAAATAGTGGGACCCACTTAAGAAAAATATATCTAATGCATATGAGAACAATTTTTATGTTGCAGAAGAATATGATTTCCCATATAGAAAACTAACTTTTCAAAAGAATTAATAAGAATTTTATATGGGTTTATCATCTATATATCATTTAACATAACCACAAAAACTTTCCTACATTCACAATATTTTATGGGGCCCACAGCAAAAAAAAAAAAAAAAAAACTCTGCATGCAAAACGAATCTCTATAACATAACACAATCACTTTTCCTACAACATAACTCTTATAAAACCATTTTCTATTTCTTGAAATATCACATCTCAATAAACTCTCCAAATCATGTATTTTCATTATAACCAACATTATTTTTATTTATTTTTCCAATTAACATTATTTATATTTTTTTTCACGTGGAGATGGTATTTGTTGGCAAAAAGAGATCTTCATTCCCAAAATACTGCGATCAACATAATTTCAAGAATGGAAACCTGATTGAGAGATTAGTTAAGAATTTATTAGTATTTATTATATTGATATCAATTAGTCTTTGTTTGTATTAATTAGAATTAGTATTAATTTGTATTTAGGATATCCAAATTAGTGTGAATAATTTTTTTCCTTATTTTATGGTCCCTATTTAATATAAATAGATATTATTGCTTTGTCTTCTTTTTTTTTTATAGATAAACTACATGTATCCTCCATGCGAGGTATTCCTATTCGGGACAGATTCAGGATTAAGGCTTTAAACCCTTCCAAAAGATGATACAGAGAAGGATTAAACATATACTCTCACTCCTACACGCTCAGTTCCTATGCGTCAACTGATCTACCATCATTTGATATTGCTTTGTCTTTTGTATTCCATCATATTACATCAATCTATAACATATTTTTGTCTATTATTCTCTCCATCTCCTTCCTCACTATATATCCAAACCCTTATAATTTTAACATGATGTTAGAGATTTTGTGACCAAGTGATCATGAGTTCGATACGCATAGCTCTTGTTTTCTAATAAAAAGTAAATTAAAAATTCAACACTTGGTAAAAATTTTTTTTGAACATATGCATTTTCCATGCTTCAAGCTCAAGAGCTCTTGTGTGAGGGGATATGTTAAAGATGTAATACATAACTTAACGACCTAAACTTTTAGGTTAAATTGATTCTTTACATGGTATTAAATTTAGGAATATGACTTCCACACTCAAGAGGGAATGAATTGAGTATGAATTTTTTTTTTTTTCATAAATGCCCCATTCTTATTTCTAAATTATAATTTTTTTTTGTGAAATCTAAATTATAATTTTATGCAAACATTGATATTTGGAAATCTTATCATAACATTTAAACAACCCATAATATGCAATCTATTTTAATGATACAATATATAACAGCATATGTTAGATATCAAAGGAGCAATAAAAGTATTAAAGGTTAGGAAGATTGCAAAAACAATCTATCGTGATTCGATCTCATTATTTATAAAAGTGTTAAAGAACTATTTATCGATGTTGCTACGACTTCAAGACGCGAGTATTGAAGCATGTGCAAGCGAGTATATGAAATTACACGGAGCAAAGAGCGTATTGTCTTGCCAAATTGGAGGAATTATCTCAAGGGAGTAATCTTTACATGTACGTATTGCTTAAGATTTCGTTCTCAAATTGTCGACGAGTTAGACGTATGTCGACTCTGTTTGGTTTTGTGGACATAACAACTTGTCTGCCCAATGTTGTTCTGGAAAGGCAAGCTTTTCCAGAGGGCTGTTAGCTCAATGTTGAATGGATGTTGTAATAAGAACTTCATGGGGTACATGATAGCATTGTCAATGATCGGTACCCGAAGTTCACCTTTTGTGTTTGAGTGCATGGCAAAGAGCTTTCGTCACTCAATTGAAAATAAGTGCTGCATATTATCCTTTGATGGATGGTGAAACTGTATGGATCCTTCTAATAATGGAGGAAATGTCGAGAGCATGTGCTCTGTGGCAGAGCACATCACAGATATTTATACTTTTCACGGTGTAAATGAACTCG
The DNA here is from genome assembly GCA_032173675.1 of Gastrolobium villosum. NCBI lineage: Eukaryota > Viridiplantae > Streptophyta > Magnoliopsida > Fabales > Fabaceae > Gastrolobium > Gastrolobium villosum. The sequence goes on along the minus strand of JAVKPL010002593.1, from coordinate 28,417 downwards.
AAATACTATCAAACATAATTGATTAGAGAAAACTTAAGGAAGAACTCCTGAGGAGTGCACTTGGGAGCTGGAGGACGAGCTTCTCTGACAATACCCCGAGTTTAGGGACAAGCATGTCTCTAATTTTGCGGACATAATTCTTAAAAGGTGGGGTGAATGTAAGAACCTGCACCGCTAAATTAGGAAATTAAATGATTAATTATGAAATTAGGAAAATAATTCCATAATTGACTTGAATAATTATGAGAAGACTTAAATAATTATTATAAGGGCTTAATAACGCTGAAAGTCACTTTTCTGACGAAAAGTGCAGATATCGGTTTTGCTTCACGGTATAAGAGCGTACCGATGAAGTATTCCGAAAAATTATAATAAGTACATGAATATTCTTAGAATAATATTTAAGTCAAGAATGTCAAGTTTGAAGTCACAATAATAAGAATTGGTGTCAAAACTAATACCGACTGCGTGTAAACGCGTACCGAAAAAGTGTTGCGAAAAATTATAATAAAAACAAGACAAATCTTAGAATAATGGCTAGGTTCAGAATATGAAGTTTGAGATTAAAATGATAAGCAGAGCTATTAGTGCTAATACAGTGTGATTAAACTTAAGTGAACTATAAATATCATACACAAAACTTAAGTGTTTCTTCTTTTTTGAAGCCTTGGGTATGTCCCTTCACTTGATCATGAGTTCTAATGCTTAAAAGAGGTGTCTTGGCATGTTTAATGGGTTAAACAAGTAACCAACCAGTATATGAACCTAAATGGGCTTAAAGATGCATGCTTTAACGTTTAGAATTGGTAAAAGTTGAACCTTTGATGGATATCTTCGCGAAATGCAGAATCTGCATTCTGGCGTGAAATATCCGGATATGAGGTCCTCTGATATCCGGATATGGCCCCGACATATATCTGGATATTCTGGGTTTTCGAAGAACAGTAGCTGCATTGTTCATACAGAAGGCTTGTAAGGGTTTGTGGACCCTAGTTTGATGAAGTGGGACTTCTGTAATAATTAGACTAAGTCAGAATCAAGTGATTAAGGGCTTGTGGCTTTGTAGGAAGCCTAAAGACGTAAAACATAAAAGGAAAACGTAGTCTTTATGTTTATGCTTATGAGCTTTGGTTATTGATATAATTACTGGTCCAAAACAGATTGTGATTCTGCTGTGTTTGGGCTTTGAGCTTTGATTGGACTCTTGGCATTGGATAGTTAGCTTGCAAGGTAAGCTTTCGTGTCCTCAGTTTAGCCATTGTTGGTTCCACCATGTCCCATGGGGGGATGGTTTATATGCATGATGTAATTTTCATGTATTGTTTATTGAAATGCTATGTATCTGTTAAGTGCAATGTCTTATAATATGTATGTGGTGTTACGCCTAGACAGGAGGCCAAGGGGTGGTCCTGTAGGCGGGTATAGTAAGGGCTGGTACTGTGTGGGTAATAGACATATTCCTGCACTTCTCTGATCTGTAGAATAGTTATAATACACATGACATGATTATCTACTGCATTGCACTATTTTGGAACTTATATTGTGTAACTGTTTTAGAACTTATATTGCACATGTAAGTGAGCTTGGGGTGGAAGATCCTTGAGGACTCCTTGTCTTACTGAGATTTCTTATTAGAGATCTCACCCCACGTTTGGGGCACCATTTCAGGTTCAGGGAATGCTGGAGTTGATACCTCAGGCGGCAGGAAGCCGGAGCTTAATTGATTGGTGTATGCTTATACTGCTGTTATATTAGATGCTGCTATGTTGAGCTGTTATTATGCTTTTAGCTTCATTTTATGGTTATTTGTGTTGAGACTCTGTTGGGCGTTGTTGCCTTATTTGGTGAACATGGGTATTGTCCATACCACATTGACTTGACTTTATGCTTTTAGATCTGAGTTGTATTATGTATCGGGATATTTTCCGGACTACGTGTTGTAGGTCCGTGACTAGATACACACTTTATTATATATATTGAGGTAATTCAGTTAGCTGTCTTTTGCAATTTACATACAAGCGATGTTTTTATGAAAATGATTAAGTAATCAACTTGGCCAAGTATAATGACGTCATAATTGAATGAAAGAAAAAGTTATTCCACATTTTAATTAAGCGTGGCTTAATACGATGACATGTTAACAAACCAGATATACACGGGGTGTTACATTTTCCCTTTAAAGAATCAATTCAACTCAAAAGCTTAAGTTGTTGGGTGAGGCTACATTAATGATTTTATATATCTCAACACGCCCCCTCACATAAGAGCCCATTGGGCTTGAAGGGCGGACGATGCACATGTCCACCTACCTGTGCGAAGAAAGAAATTCCACTAGAAAGAAAGTGGTGGCGATAAGGATCGAACCCGATACACCGAGGCTCTGATACCATGTAAGGAACCAATTCACCAAGGGATTTCTCCATCACATTTTGCTTGTCTCTATTCTTTGTCTTTTGTGTCTGTTCCTAATACTACAGGTGAGGCGTCAACCCATCCTGGATGGCGGCAAGCTATGACTGACGAGATGTGTGCATTTCATGGCTGTGATACTTGAGATCTAGTTCCTCTTCCCTCTGGAAAATCTGTTGTTGGATGCAGATGGATATTTACTGTCAAGGGATATACTCAGGTGTTTGGCGAGGATTATGGTGATACATTTTCCCTTGTAGCGAAAATGGCATCTGTTCGCCTCTTTATTACCATGGCTGCTATCCGTCACTAACCCATCTATCAATTGGATGTCAAAAATGCTTTCCTCAATGGTGATCTTGCAGAAGAAGTTTACATGGAGCAACCTCCTGGGTTTGTTTCTTTAGGGGAGTCGAGTTTAGTTTGTCAACTCCTCAAATCTTTCTATGGTCTCAATCAATCTCCACAAGCTTAGTTTGAGAGGTTTAACGCTATTACCTAGCAGTTTGGTATGAATCGAAGTGAGGCTGACCACTTGGTCTTTTATCGCCATTCGGACTCCGGATCCATTTATTTGGTGGTATATGTTGATGACATTGTCATTACAGGAGACGACCATCAAGGCGTTACTCAGTTAAAACAACACCTCAATCGTCATTTTCATACAAAGGATCTCGGAAGACTACAATATTTCTTGAGAATTGAAATGGCTCAATCCAAGGATGGTATTGTGATATCCCAAAGGAAATATATTATGGATATTCTTGAGGAGACAACTCTGTTGAATGCTAAGCCCGTCGATACTCCTATGGAAACAAACGTCAAGCTTGTGCCAAATCAGGGGGAGCTATTTTCAGATCCAGAAAGATATAGAAGATTGGTTGGGAAGCTGAACTATTTCACAGTTACTCGACCAGACATCTCGTTTGCAGTCACTGTAGTAAGCCAGTTCTTGAATTTTCCTTGTGAAGATCACTGGAATGCAGTGATCCGTATTCTCAAGTACATCAAGAATGCTCCAGGTAATGGTCTCCTCTATAAAAACAAAGGTCATACCAGAGTTGAGGGATACTTAGATGCTGATTGGGCAGGTTCCCCCAGTGATAGAAGATCCACATCTGGGTATTGTGTATTCTTTGGAGGTAACTTGGTTTCTTGGAAAAGCAAGAAACAAAGTGTAGTTGCCAGATCAAGTGTTGAAGCAGAATATCGCTCTATGGCCACAATCACCTGTGAACTCATCTGGTTAAAACAACTACTAAAGGAACTCAGTTTGGAGACATTGACTCAGCATCTCTCATTAATTTGCGATAATCAAGCTGCTTTACATATTGCTACCAATCTAGTGTTTCATGAAAGGACCAAGCACATTGAAGTAGACTGTCATTTTGTTAGAGAAAAAGTCCTCTCAGGAGAAATAGTCACTAGTTTTCTTAACTCAACTGATCAATTAGCTGATGTATTCACAAAGTCTTTGAGGGGGCCTAAGATAGATAACTTATATAACAAGCTCAGTGCATATGATCTATATGCACGAGCTTGAGGGGGAGTGTTGTAGATAGTAGTTTAGAATAATAGTTTACTAGTCCCACGGCCACATCATGTATATGTCGTTGTATAATAGACTCTCCGTGTAGTCAAAACACACGGATTACTCACAAATCTCTTGGGTGTGATATTTAACAAAACCCAAAGACTCTTGTGTTCAAGGTATAACATATAAAACCCTATTTCGCTATCGAGTTTGTTAAAATTTGAAACTCTATTGTAATGATATCATCTCCGTAACTCTGGACTCCTCGTCTCTCTCGACAAACCCTATACTCATTATCATGCCTACTGCCTACTGTCCCGTGGCAATTTTCAAACCAATCGTAACTCAATATTGTATTTTTTTTTGTTTCGGCCACCTCTAATTGCTGTTAACCTACTTCATATATTCTTGTAACCAATCTTCATTGTTAGATTTCAAGTTTGCTACTCGATCTTCAGCAATGGACTTTTCAAGTTGCTTTCATTGAGCTGCTGCTTTCAATTATAGTCATTGTTGTCTTTAGTTGCAGCGGCACCCTCTGTCTTCACTTTTGGTGCGCTTGAAGACACATTAGTCATTGTCTTTAAAGAATTATTGTCGTTGCCTCCATTATCGCCATTGTTACTCTCTTAAGATCATGTTTATTTATTTCATACCTCTTTTTAAAGTTAAGAGTTAAGTTGAAGTTAAAAAAAATTACCTAATATAACTTATATATTTTTTCTTCGTTATAAAAAAAGCCACCTCACTCCGATGGATATTATGGTTAACATTAGTCACAAATATTATTTATAAATAAATATCGGGAATAATATCTGTCATTTTAAAGGATATACGTTTATATCCTTTTAGATCTCAATCGTTGATTTCCGTTTATCAATGGTTATAATTTATTGGATCAAACTTAATGGGCCAAATTTATTATTAATTAATTAATTAATAATTTTAGTCCAATGAATTATAATTGTTGATAGACGAAAATAAATGGTTACTAAAATGATATAAGCTTGTATTATTTAAAAGGATAGATTTTTTCCCATAAATATTATATACTAAATTAAAATGTTATTTAATTTACTTCTTATAATTTTATATTAATTAATTACAAAATATATAGTTAACATTATATATATATTTCTAGTTCTGTCACGGTTCAACCATGTCACTCCAATGGATATTAATATGGCAGTGCCTTCGCCGGTTTCTTATTGTTAAAACATTACTTGAACCCCTGAAATCTGAATTGCGAATTACGAATTCTCAATCTATTTCTATTTGGAATCCGCAATGGAAGACTGCTACGGTGATACCAGAAAAAACCGCAATTTGTATATATTTGTCTGGAAATAGCAACATCGTTTACGCCTTATCGTCGTTACGTACGCAATCTCAGACGCTGGGTCCCATCCAGTGCGATGCAGTGGGCCTTCTCCGGGATTTCCATGTCACTGAAATAGTGCTTTCAAATTTTTAAATCACAATCTATACAAATGAAGCTTCAATTATTATTATTTTTTATTTATCATTTAATGGAATTGTATTATATTATATCAGAGGTTGGTGACTCGAGAATATTCTCAATTAGATCGTTGGCGTAGCACATTCGAATCATTCGAACGGAATATGCCGAGATTGGTGGTTCCTTATTTTTAATTTCTTTGACTGTTGTTGTGTGTTTGTGTCCGAGGAGGTTTTTCTTCCCGTTTGTTTGTGTCAAGATCTTCAATTAATAATGTCTCTGATTCATCCGTTTTGGGAGATCCATTGATGTTGTTTCTCTTTTTATTATTTTTTTCCGAATTAGGAAAACAAGGGTTCTGATTTAGGTGTTTGTTCGAAATTCGAAATTCCAGTTTGGTTGTAATGATTGTGCCAAGATTAGAATTAGCGTAAGAACAATAAAAGTAATAATAATATGCAAGCGGTGGGGAGGCTCGGCAGCTACATCACCCGTGGCATGTGCACGGTTTCAGGGCCATTCCTCCCTTTCGGTGGTGCCGTTGACATTGTTGTTGTTCAGCAGAAAGATGGTAGCTTCAAGTCTTCTCCTTGGTACATTAGATTTGGGAAATTGCACAAGGTTTTGAAGCAAAAGGAAAAGGAAAAGGTGGAGGTCAATATTAGTGTCGATGGAGTGGAACCTGATTTTCATATGTATTTGAATCATAAAGGGGAAGCTTTCTTTCTCCACTCACAAGCACAAGGTGAAGAAAGAGGAGGAGAAGAAGAAGAAGAAGAGGAATCTATATTGTATTATCCATCATCTGGTGATGACACGGTTGATACCCAACCACGGGTTAGTAAGAGGCAATTCAAGTCCAAAAGTTGTAATTTTGATTCAAATTCAGATGCTCAGGTTGATAAGGTTGTGGCCAGGACTAGTTCTCGCCGCTCCCGAATTCTCGGGCTTGTAAGGTCCTTCAAAGGGGATAGTGAAGATGGTGATAATATCAACAGGGTTGATTCATTTGAGCGTGCTGAGATTGCAGCTAACTTGTTGGAGCTAAAGTGGTCTACCAATCTCACTTTTGATCAATTACCTCGTAGAGACAGAAGAAAAACTCGGGGTGGTACCTTGGACAATGGGTTACACCCTCGTACAATAAAGGAGGAAGCTTGTTCTTGCAGTAAGCAAGAATGCATTAGTGCCAAGTCTGACTCTGATGAGATTCTGTGCCTTTCAAGTGCACGATGTGGAGTCTTGCATGCTGCAACTGTATTGCTGCCTGAGGTAAATGATGCTATTAGATCTTTTTAATATCAAAAGGAGTAAGTGAAACAAGCAAAAGTGTGAAGAGTGTGTTCTGTTTTGCTTGGCATTGATACATTATTGTTGTTGTTTAGGTTACACAAACTGATGTGTATGATGATTCGGGTGTTGGAAACCTAGCAAAGTTTCGAAAATCTCAAACTATCAATATTGGTCGAAGAGATTATTCAGTTAAGAAGGTTAGGGCAAATACTCCAACGTCGGAACAGCTAGCATCCTTGAATCTGAAGGAAGGGAGAAACACAGTAACCTTCAGTTTCTCTACACCTATGCTAGGGAAGCAGCAGGTTAGTAATTAATAAAGTTTCTTTAGTTTTATTTTAAGTACATGAGACTTGCTTCTCCTTTCCTTTTATTGAAATCTCTCTTTTATTATTATTCAGGTTGATGCTCGAATATATTTGTGGAAATGGAACACTCGTATTGTGATATCAGATGTGGATGGGACAATTACAAGGTGAGGATATATCTTTGTCAAAAGTAAACTGTTTTCCAAATAGTTAGTACACTCTGACGGAGTACTGGTTAATATATATTCTTTTGATAGTTACTTACTTTTCCATTTTTATTTTGATCTTATCTTGCAAATAAAGATCAAGTAAGTTGGTAGATACCAAAAAATGCTCCTTACTCATTCACACTGAGTAAATCAATGGTTCAATCAAATATGTTCTGCCTATATCAACAACCATAAGTCCGCACTATGATGTATTTCCCAAAAGCTTCTTAGCTAATGCTTTTTTCTTTTTATCAAAGAGAAAGCATATCGCATCTGAGACTTTCTTTAAGATATATGGCAGGGTTGATTCTATTATTGTATATAAACTTCTACTCTAGTTATGGTGCTGAACTAGTTCATGCTCCATGAATCCTGTTTCTTTTGAGCCTAGCATGGTACTTTTTTTTTTCATCTCCTATGATCACTTGAAGAATACTGGACATGGTTCTCCAAAGTGTGAGTTTAGTTTATAGTGCTAATGGATACCAAGATCAGGTAATATGCTTGTTCGGTTGTTTGCTGATCTGCTCAAAAAGAATAGGAATCTTATTCCATTCTTTTTTCCCTTTTCATTTGGTTGCCTTTTTGTTTAGCTTCCTGTCATATGATTTTTCAGAATTGTTATGTTCTTATCATGAGGAAATATGTAAAAAAACATGGTACAAGCATGAATACATTAAGTTGGGAGTATAGCTCCAATTATTGCCATCACATTGTGCTTGTGGAAAAATGCACTTGCCTGCATATTTTTCACTATAAATAAGGTCATCAAACTTTGGCTGGAGTTGTCCTTCATGTTTGCTTATATCTATTTGTTTATCTAGTGCATAGCCTCATTCACTTATATGCCGAGTTCTTTGTTTAATAAACTTATTTTTATAAGCAAGTTAGACACGCAAAAGTTACTATTGGTTTCTCGTGAAGATAAACTTTATGAGGCCACACTCTGATGTCCTTTAAGATTTTTGATGTGGCCAAGTTTGTGTATAGCAGGAAAAAAGAAAAAAAAAAAGGGGGGGGCCAAGAGCCCAACCCATTGCTGAAATAGTAGGAAGTGGCCAAGAGAAAGAAGTGGAAGCAGGAGGCCAATCCAATGCTGAAATAGAAGAAAAAGGCAAAGAGCAAAATGTTGGAGACTTAGCTCCTACAACTCAGACTTCCGGTTCTATAGTCATTCTTTGGTGTCTTGTAATTGTGCTGTTTCTGGTTTAAGGTCTATTAGTGACTCTGCATTATCTTTTGGAGTCTCTGAGTTGTAGGAGCTAGTTTCCAACATTTTGCTCTTTGCCTTTTTCTCCTATTTCAGCGTTGGATTGGGCTCCTGCTCCCACTTCTTTCTCTTGGCCACTTCCTCTTATTTCAGCAATGGGTTGGGCTCTTGGCACCTTTTTTTTTCTTTTTTTCTTTTTTTCTTCCATGCACAAACTTGATCACATCGATTCTGTACGAATTTAACCTATAAATATACATTTACTGTCATTGATTTGTTTGTTAAACTGTTAATTGAGCTAGACAACCTAGATTAGGCCGTTGCAGTCTAACGGCGCTCATTGGATGTGAAATTTTTACAAGCAGATAAAGAATAATCCTTGTCTTAATTCATTTTAGTGGTGATTAATGGAAAGTTGGCCAATATAATTCACCTTATACTTTCACTATTATTATCATACCTTTTAAGATTAAATTCATTGTCAATTGATAATACGTTAATATGAAAAGTTCATGGTTGTCGTTATATCTTGGTCAATTTTCACCAAAGAAGGTAGAGTTTTGCTGAGAAAAGATAGAATAAAGTTAGAGTAAAAGCAATATACTAATTACACTGAGTATTTATTACTAGAAGTCAAAAATACAAGAGGTTTTCCCTCTTACAAGGAGCACTCTCCTTCCCCTGAGAAAGTATTCTCAGATCTTATTCCTTACATACTTTTTCTGACTGCTTCCTAATTGAGGATATGCCCTCTTATAACAACAAATAACTGACCATAACTTCCTATAACTAACCACACTGAGAGAAACTATTTTAATAATAAATAAACGGGGGAGATTATAGTTACTACCTCTTTTTCTTACTACCTCTTACTACTAAATCTTAATCGTTGATTTTCGTCATTCTAACTGTTGTAATTTATTGGGTCACACTTATTAATTAATTATTAATTTTCAATAAATTCCAACGGTTAGATTGGTGGAAAACGGTTAAGATTTGGTAGTAAGAGATAGTAAGAAAAAGAGGTAGTAAGTATAACCTCTCCCTAAATAAACTGTCTAACCATAACTTCCAATAACCAACCACCCTTACAGAAACTATTTTAATAATTAATAATAAATAAACTGCCTAACTGTCTGATAAAATACTAGACAATTGTCAATCTGACATTTATTTAGATCTTAGTGTAGACTTTAAAAGGTTGAGGACCCTTTATTCCCCTGTCCATATCATTTGCAGATTTAAGTTAGACTGGTTTTATTAAAATTCAAACTGCATGATGATAGTAAGCAAGGACGTAAGACAAAATGATGGACTACAGATAGTAAACTTGTAGAAGTTTGAATTTCCTTTCTTCCTTCATGCAAACATTTTTAACATCCAGATATATGCCATAACCAATTAGTCTCCGTGTCCTTTTATTTTTTATTTTATTTTTATTCTAGAGTTTAATTATACTTTATGGTGTGATGATGCTAATTTCTTTCTTACAGATCTGATGTTCTAGGTCAGTTTATGCCTTTGGTTGGAATTGACTGGTCACAGACAGGTGTTGCTCATTTATTCTCAGATATCAAGGTTTGTTTGTCTTTTGTGTGTGGTTAGATGTCTTGAGATTACACAATGCGAAAATGTTTTGTTCTGTAGTTAAATCTTGAATACAGTGATCATGCATCACTTGTGTGGGCAATGTTCTCGGACAAGTGAGCTCAAAACAAATAATTGGTTGCTTTGTCCGTTAAGGCCACAAAGTTGATGACTTCTATTTTACATGTCTAGTCATTCTAATGATTAATTAATCATCTAGGGAGTTTTGGGTTGGAAACTGCCTTTTAGCCTGCTTATAATAACTGTTAGAGATATATAAAACCATTAATATAGCCTCATCTACCAGTTTAAGCTTTTGGGTTGAATTGGTTCTTTACATGGTATCAGAGCCTCGGTGTCACGGGTTCGATCCTCACCGCCTCCCACTTTCTCTTGTGGAATTTCTTATCTGGACTTTGTATTGTCCACTCTTCAAGTCCAATGGGCTCTCTTGTGAGGGGGCATGTTAGAGTAGAGGTGGCAAAATGGGTCGGCCCGCCCGGCCCCCCATTGTAATATGGGTTGAAAATCCCAACCCACCCCGTTTTGTGGTGGGTTGGCGGTTCAACCCGCCTAAAAATAAAAAATAATTAAAAATTAAAAATAAATTATATTTTATTAATTTTATAATATTATTTATTTTTATTTCACAATCCCTTTAGTTTTTTTTCCAATCTTAAGTCTAAATGTATACTAATATTCAGTCAGATATTTTTTAAGAATTTGTTTTTGCCTCCATATATGGATAACCTTTGTCATAAATAAAAAATTTCTTCTTTATTTTTTGTAGAGCAGTACTAAGATAAAAAAAAATTCGTATCACAGAAGCTTAAGGATAAATAAAATATTATCTATTAGTAAAAAAAAAAAAAAAAAAAATCTGACCCGCGAGCCAACCTGCCCCGCCCCGCCGTCAACCCGTTTTGACCCACTACTAAGTGGGGCGGGTTGAGGTGGGTTGAAAAGTATAACCCAACCCGCCCCGTTTTGGCGGGATGGCGGGTTGACCCGTCGGGTTTAACCCATATTGTCACCTCTATGTTAGAGTATAATATAAAACATTAAAAAGGCTCTCACCCAACAACTTAAGCTTTTGGGTTGAATTGGTTCTTTACATGGTATCAAGCCTCGGTATCACAGGTTCGATCATCACCGCCCCCATTTTCTCTTATGGAATTTTTTAGCACTGGTAGATGAGCTTGTGTATTGTCCACCCTTAAAGTCCAATGGGCTCTCATGTGAGCGGGCGTATTAGAGATATATAAAACCATTAATGTAGCCTCACCCACTGGCTTAAGCTTTTGAGTTGGATTGGTTATTTATAATAACTATCTTGATTTTGTTATTTTTTATTTGTATTTTTCGTTTTGGATGCCGTTTATGGAATTTTAACTTGTCTAATTCACACTATACAGGAAAATGGCTACCAGCTACTTTTTCTTAGTGCTCGTGCTATTTCTCAGGCCTCTCTCACCAGAAATTTCCTATTCAACCTTAAGCAGGTGATTCATAAATTTGGAATCAATTTTAAATCTCAAGAATGGACAATACAAGAAGACAAGAGAAAGCAGTTTACATTCTCCTATTTGTTTTGTTATAATGCAGGATGGGAAGGTTTTACCGGATGGTCCTGTTGTTATTTCCCCTGACGGACTTTTTCCTTCTCTATACCGAGAAGGTAACTAGTCTGCTTGTCTTTCATTTCTGTTTCTTCCTACTGTTCCCCTTCTTCCAATTTCAATGTAGGTTCCTGCCATATGCTGTGCATCATAATTCCCCCTACTCACATGTAGGATTAATTTTCTTATAATATTTTGGTACAAAAAGGTTAAATTAGCCCCATTTGAAGGTCACGGCATACCACAAGCCTTAACAAGGGTTTATCGTTGTCTACATTAATTACATTCATTAGATTGTTGTAGAATTGCTTGTGCTGATATTTGAACCTATATTTTAGTGAGGGGGAAAGAATAGGGAACTGGAAATTAAATTTCTTTTAATAGTTATGTTTTGTGTGTATGAGGGCGACCTAGTGCAATGGTAAAGTAGTGCTTTTATGATGGAGTAAGATTGCATACAAGGATTTTTTGTACCCTAACCTCACAAGTCAGGGTTTCATGGGGAGTTATTTTTAGTTATGTTTTGGCTCTGAACAACATTAACACTTATTTGTCTTCCTTTATTCTTTTCCTGGAAGTACTGATTAAGCCTAAATGGACGAAAACTTGCACCAATTAGGGATTAGCTGTGTATATTTTCTTATTAGAAATCTAATTGCCCTAATATTCCACATTGCATCTTGCCATGCGAATGAGTTCACTGATGAAATTTCAAGTGGTTTGACTAAAGCCGTCTGTGAAGCTTAAAATAAAAATCTGGAGTGCCATTGTCTCCAGCTTTACCTGAAATGACAGATAGTTTTTGTACTATAACCTAAGGAAGGCTATACTAGGAGTATTTAAGAATAGAAAAATGGAGAATTGAACAAGGTGAAGCCTTCCACTTTAACCTTTTATTCCCTGCTTTCTCATGTGATACACATCATGTTTTACATGAACAGGCCTTCTTTGTAAAAAAGATTCGTAAATAATAAATGACCAAGGAAATTTTAATTATTGGATTGGATGTTTTTATGGAACTTTTTATTAATATTTAGGACTTGACATTTCTTTTCTATTTCCAGTTATCCGGAGGGCTCCTCATGAATTCAAAATTGCATGTTTAGAGGTTAGGTTTCCATCTTCACATATTACATTTGACATGATTTTAATATTTTCAGCATGGTAATCATGTTATTAAAGATGAGTTGAGTTTTGATGCATCCAGGACATCAGGGCACTTTTTCCTCCTGATTGCAATCCATTCTATGCTGGTTTTGGAAATAGGGATACGGATGAAATCAGCTACCTTAAGGTTGGAATCCCGAAAGGAAAAATATTCATTATTAATCCCAGGGTAATAAGTCTTTCATATGATTTTAATGAAATGTTTTAAGTTTTCCAAACTTCCATTCTCATGTCTTAAGTTTTCAGGGAGAGATTGTTGTAAACCGCCGTTGTTTTGACACAAAAACATATACTTCTCTTCATGCTCTCGTGAATGGGATGTTCCCCCCTACATACTCCTCTGAACAGGTTTAATTCTCAAGGAACTCTCTCTCTCTCTTTTCTTTTTGAGTAGATACTCTTTTGGGTCCTTGACAAAAAACACGGTCCCCATTTTAGTCCCTTAAAAAAAAATTGCTTTCAAGGTCCCTAAGAAAGTGGACCCATTTAGTTGAAATCGTAGTCCCTCACAAATTCAAAAAAGACCCACATTAGTCCAAGGACTAAAATGGGTCCGTCTTGAATTTCTTAGGAACCTCGAGACTATTTTTTTTTTTTTGGTAAAAGTGGAGGGCCTAGCCCAGTAAAAGACTATTTATTTATTTTTTTGTAAGGGACTAAAATGGGAATCGTATTTTTTATTAGGGACCCAAAAGGGTATTTACTCTCTTTTTTTTTTCCTAATATCAACTACTCCCCTCTCTCTCTCTCTCCCCTTACAAAAATAAGTCTGATGTTCAAAGGATTTGTTTGTGATGTAACTTATTTTTTTGACCTTGTTATTGCTGAATATTGGTTACAGGAGGATTTTAATTCATGGAATTACTGGAAGTTACCTTCTGCTATGAATATTTGAATAGCATTTACTGCTCAATTATCTTGGTCTGGTGCGGATAGGTTCTGGTTGTGCTGCTCCTAGAATTATATAGGTAAATTTGATTTTCTGCTCTACATAATATGTTAAGACTCCGTTATAGGATTTTAAGTTTTAGTTATTATATACTTGATATCTTTTTAATGGTAACTTAGTTTCTTCCTTTGATTAATCAAAATTCGGAAGTTTATTAGGGAAATGTCTTTAAACTTTTCTAAATAATCTGTTTGATATTTCTGTATGGTGTGTAGGGTGACAAATCTTGAAGATGCGATGTAAAAAATTTAGAATTAGACCATTAGAGATGATTTTCAAGTCCTGGTGGATTGATTTATTGGCACTTTGAATTCGATGGGTGGGGGATTTATGAAAGCGTAGGATACATTTTGCCCGCATCCTGCTTCAAATTTAACTTCTTCCAGCTTGAGGCTGTGAGATCAGATACACCTTTATTATTTCCATTGTACGGTTTGTTGTAGTGATCCCATGAACATTTAAACTAGTTAGTTTACTCTATTTTCATGAGCATGACCACCAAAATCATAGAACGAGAATCACACCAAATTTAACATCATTTCTCAGCATTATTAATGAGTTGCATCACTTTGTATGTATGTAATATTGAAAGCTTTCTCTTCAGTTTCTTTTTTCCAACAAGTAGAAAAGCTTCTGCTCCTATAATTCATTTACTTATTCATTATATCTTTATGTTTCAATCCCTTATGCATTCTTGTAAAATTCGATCCGGTACGTGAGAAGGTTAGCTAATTAGATTAACGGTAGAATATCATGTAACATAATTTTCCTTTTTTAACAGCCCGTTATGTTAGGAGTTAATGTTGTACTGATGAATAAATTGAAGGGTACGGGTTTAATTATGCAATTAAGGAGTGTCCTAATGTAATTAGCGCTAACTTTGGGGAAGGTCAACGTAATTTCCTCTCGAAGATATATAATTTACGGGTTTATCATCTATCATTTAACATGACCACAAAAAATTTCTTACATTCACAACATTTTGTGGGGTCCGCAGCAAAAAAAAAAAATTTGGCACGCAAAATGAATCTCTATAATATAACACAATCACTTTTCCTACAACATAACTCTTATAAAACTCATAATTTACAAACCAAATCGATTGCAAGACGGAAGCAAACAAGCTAATATCTGATTTTGGTGGGTACAAACACCAAATAAAGAAAATACTTTTGAGTGTTACAGGTATATATTTTTTTTTACTAAATATGATAAAAATAATAATCGATAAACCTATTTACAATATTACTTTCTTTAATCCTCGCTAGGAGATTCACTTGTCAATATTAGATAACCGATGCGAGTCGGATTGGACATAGTCAGGACGAAGTCCCGAAAATCAGTGGAGCAATCTAAAAAAAATATCACTTTCTTTATGTTTATTTTCAGCCATATCTTTTTTTTTTTTTGGGTAAGGAAGTAGGTACTTACCTGATACTAAAAATGTGCTCCAACCATAGAACGTACATTGGATGAGTTGGAAATAATACCTGTCATCCAAAATCCAAAATGGGGTTTTGGTTTTAGTGATCTAAAATATTTTAGTTTTTATGGATTCATTTTTTCTATAATCAACGTAGATAATTTATCTACAGTGAGCCCAAAATGACGTCGTTTTGAGGCAGAAATTAAGGTATTTTTGTAATTATAATTTATTTCAGGGTTATAATAGTCTTTTTCATTATATTTTTTTAATTTTTCAACTCAAAATGACGTCGTTTTGAGAGCGAATGTAGATAACTTATTTATATTTACTTTAAAAGATGTATAACCCAATATTAAAATACATATCTACACTAAAGACTAAAATAGAGGGTGAAGTTAAGAGTTACTTGAACCATATCTTTCTCCTTTATATGTTCGAGTTTTTTTTTTTTTTTTTTCCTTCTTCTTTCAGTCAAGGGTGCTATTAATATATTGACATGGGATTTAGCGGGTCATACCAAGAAAAGTACATCTATTATGCCATCAACTCCAAATGATGCCTCGAATTTCATTTGAAAAAAATTATTGAAGATTGCAAAACCAAAGAAGATTAAGATATTCTTGAGTCGTATCTCTGACAAGACCTTCCTTACGAGAGACCCAACGTAGTTTAAAGGCGGGTTCTTCATGATTACTCTCTTCCTAGATGTGAGTTAGGAGCAAAAGTTTTCCTTTGTATATGACCGGTGATATTTAGTTATAATGGGATAGTTGTAGATAATCTTATTTAAAGTGATTGCAGAAATATTTTCCATATATATATATATATATATATATATATATATATATATATATATATATATATATATGAGATATGATTCTTTGACATCGGTGTTAAATTTAAAATTTGACACCTCGTCTGAGAGTCGTTAGATCGAAAAAGATCAACGACTCTGATTTGTAAGCATATGACACCCTAGATCTTTTTTGATCTAATGGTTTTTAGATGAGTGTCAAATTTTAAATTTGACACCGGTGTCAAAGGATCCTATATATATATATATATATATATATATATATATAGGTTATACTTACAAAAAATTTTTTTTACAACTTACAATCATATCTTAACACCGTTGGTTTCCGTCAATCAACAGTTATCATTTATTGTGAATTAATAATTAATTAATGAGTTTACTTTGCGAAAATCAAATCATCATTGGATTAAAGAGAGAGAATGCTAAAAAATTTATGAAGAGAAAATGTTGATCCAATGGTGATTAGATAGATAGTAAGTTGGTAGTGGAAAAATTTGATAGTAAGAATATCCCTCCTTTATATATATCTTGGTGGAATGCTTTCCTCTAGGCAATAGGTATATGAGTTTGTGCAGGATTATAGAAGAAGGTACAACCTATCCCATGATAAAATATGTTGGGCTAGATAATATGATTTATAGGGCTCGTTTGATGGATAGGATAGGATAAGGGTGGGATATGATATGGTGCTGATAAGTGTAAGATATAATATGAGACTGATAAGCTTATATCATATCATGTGTTTGATGAGCACCTGATTAGCAATCTGATAAGATTATGTAGAATAAGAAAGGAAAAATAAAAAATAAAATATAATGCAATAAATACAAAATATATTAAATAGCGTGAGGATATATTGGGTAGCGTGGGGGTATCTAATATTGGTTGGGTATCTAATATTGGTATCATATCCTGTTGAATCCTAACACAGCTCCTCATGTATTGGATAGGATAAAATGAGACAATAGGATAAGCTAATCATATACTATTGACCTACCAAACAAGAGATAAAAGTAGGATATGATAAGTTACCTTATCCTATTTTTTCTTCTAACTTAATAGAGATTTTTGTTTGGGAGTTGGTCTTAGGAGGTGAAGGAAAGAAAATGGAGGGTTTTAGTAAACTCTTCCCTTGTTTGTGAGTTTAAAAAAAGGAGGGGAAGAAATTGAGGATTTTTACTAAACCCTCCAAAACCCTCCTTCTTCGTAAAATTAAAGTTCCCCCAATTTAGAGGATTTGAGGGAGAAAATATTAAAAATTACTTATCTACCCTTAGCATTAAAATATTTAAACTACATAATTATGAATCATTTTTAAATGCGATATTATTAAAAAAGTCTCAAATACCAACAGAATTTATTTACGGAAAATATTTCGTCAAAAATAGTGATGAAATTTTTGATGAAAATCATATACGTCAAAAGATTTCTGTCTAAACTAAAGACGAAATTAGAGACGGTACCAGATTTTACCATAATCACTAACATAAATTTTGTATGGAAAAAATATTCGGTCAAAATTATTGATAGGATTTAAATGCCGCCGAAACTTTTAAAGAAAATATTTTTGTCCAGAATTTTGACAAAACACATTTTCATCACAAAATTTCGACGTAAAACAATGACGTCAAATTTTTTTACGGAAAACATCTCCATCAATTTTTTTCGCAAAAAAATTTGACGAAATATATTTCCATCAAAATTTGTGACTAAAAACATTTTTGTAAAAAATGCCGACGAAATTTTTTTTTTGTCAAAATTCTTTACGGAATCTAAATTTTGGCAAAAAATTTCACAAAAAAACATATTCATCGAAACTTTTGACGAAAAATATTTCCATCAAAATTTTCAACGAAACACATTTGTATCGAAAATTGTTGACGAACCGCCGAAACTTTTCGACGGAAACATTTTCGTTAAACTTTTTGGCAAAAAAATTTTCTGTCGAAATTTTTAACGAAACATATTTCCATCGAAAATTTTCGATGAAAAATATTTCCATCCAGTTTTTTGATAAAAAATATTTCCATCAAAATTTTCAACAGAATTAATTTCTGTCTTAAATTTTCGACAGAAAATATTTTGACGAAAAATATTTCTACAAAAAATTCTGATGAAATAAATATTCTATCAAAATTATTTTCAGAATCTAAATCTTGTCGAAAGTTTCGAATGAAATATTTCCGACAAAATTATTGACAAAACAATTTCAGTCGAAATTTTCGTCAAAACACATTTCCATCGAAGCTTTGAACGAAAAACGTTCCGTCAAAATTTTTGATGAAATTCTTTTTTCGTTTAAAACATATGATGGAGGAAATCATTTTCGTCAAAACTTTTGATGGAAACTAACTTTCGTCGAAAATCTCGATAGAAAATTTATTTTTGTAAAATTTTCCATCGGTTGAAAAATTCTGTCGCTTTTCGATGAAAAAAATAATTTTGTGACAAAATTTTCATCATTTCCAATGTAGAAAGTTCATCGAAAATATGATCTTTTTTGGTGTTATGAAATGTACATAAATAATTTTAGAAATTTGAAATTTAATTTAATTTGTAAAATATAATAATTATATTAATTTTTTTTTAAAAAGGTAAAATGGTAAAAATATCTCATTAATCCTCTATTTTCCTCCTTTACTATTTTTTAAACTCCCAAACATGGGAAGGAAATACCCTTCAATTTCCTTCCCTTCCTTCCCCTCCCTCCCCCTTGGATCCCCTTTCTTCCTTTCCCCTCCAAACTCTCAAACACAGCCTTATGAATCTTTTCAAGTAAAAGCCTTATTGGATAAAAGCCTTTGGAATGGTATGCATTCTTGTTAAGATTTGGGGCAAATCACACATTATTCTCCTTATACTTTCACACTTTTTAATTAATCTTTTCAAATCTTATTTTCATAACTTAAACACATTTTAACTTTGAATAACATTAATTTTTTTTTTATATTATATCTATTAGTTCGTCAGTTACTTTACCACCAAGCATATAGTACAAGGTTGTTTCATAGTTGTGTTAAAATTTGATAAGGAGAATTTTGCTGACATTCATGTGATTCTACCCAATTCGAATCGGGAAGTTAAAAAATTTAACTTCCTAAAACTTTTACAAATATTTAAAACTTTCTAAATATAGCCCGAAGTTTATCCTTTGTAGGAAATTTGGTGATAAAGAAATAAATTTTAAGGGATAGATCAAGTGTAAAAATATAAATGTAATGTGTAAAATAAATAGTAATTCTCCTTAAAACAAAATGAAAAGTTAATGTGTTAGATCCGATAAGACATCTATACTTTGGAACGGGGCCATTGCAGGTGATCTCCTCCCTACCGGAGGAATTCGCCAAAGGGGATCGTTTATTCCCTTATTTATTTGTTCTTGCTTTCATATTATTCTTGATGCTGTCGACGGTAAGCATTGGAAACCAATCTTTGCAATATATATATGGATTAAATCAGGATCGTTGGATAAAAAAACCAATTTAACGGTGAGATTGATTGGTAGTCATATTGTTGTAACATAACTTGATTGTCACAATATCCTATCCATATATATATATATATATATATATATATATATATATATATATATATATATATATATATATATATTTCATATTTAAAATGAGTTAAACAATGTTCGTTAAATAAGCTTAAATATTACCCAATCACACTTTTACAAGTTCATAAAGCAAAAATAAATAAAAATATACGTTATTATTATGTCAATTTAAATTGCAACTCAGAATATTCATAAACATACCTCTCAATGACATTTAAAATACCAGATATTGTGAACTCATATTTTTCATATCCATCTACATTAAAATGACATATATCACATTCTCTTAATTTATTGTTCTGCAAATTGCTTCAGTGAAATTTGAGGTCATTAGAATAGCATACTACTGACAAATAAAATTACAAATTTTTTTAAAATGAGTTTTACATTTTTTTATGACAAAATGAAACAATTTTGATTTTTAGTTTTTTTAATTTTATAAAAATGCATGATTCGACTGGGTCACCAAATTTGGCAGGTTTGACTGATGCATGGCTAATTCGATACTTGACTTGAGCCGATTTAATGATTGATTCATCGATTTCTTGATCGACATGGCCAAGTCGGGCCGAGATTCACAACACTAATTTCAATCAACATATTCAAAGACAACAATAATTGGCTGGTGAACAGTTAAAAAAAATCAAAATCATTAATATGAACTATGCGAAAAAGATTATGGGGAAAAAATGTGTCATTTTAAATGACACACCTTATATCTTTTCACTTTCACAAAGAGGTGGGATCAACACATTTAAAACTTTTTCATTTATCACTTTTTCTCATTTAAAATGACACAATTTTATGTGCTTGATAGATCTAGTTTATTAGTGCTAGTATTTATTCCTACACCATCTTGTCACGGGTCAGAGTTAGAATATTTCTAACTTCTTGAATATGCTTCTTGTCCCATCTTTTATTTTCAATCTCCACTTACATTGGCAGGAACGATGGATTCCAAAAAGACACTATGAGCTAGTGGTTGTGAATGATTAACGCTACACACTTATAATCCATATCTAATTGTTTCATAAAATCTTAAAGTTCAAGATTTTTAGCTTTAGGTTTATGGGTCATTCCATGTATATCGTCCTTACTTAATATCAAACTTCACCATTCACGGTTAAAAAAAATGGAGGATTTTGAAATAAATGTGTTCATGTTAAGTATATAAGAATGGTTTAATGAAAATGAAGTGTAAAGAAGATTCTTGCTTACGCAAATGATCATTTGTCATTAGTATTTTATTTTCCTTCTAAATTCTTTGACTTTGTATAAAAAGGATGCACTAAACGGAATTTTTTAATATGATCCAGGATCATCATGGTCTTTCCTTTAAAAAATTGACATATGGACCAATTTTTTATTTATTCTTCCTTCTCTTTCCTCTCTTTCCTCTCTTTCATCAATCTTTTCACCTTTTCTCTTAGGGTAAAATGTGTATCATTTTAAAGGATATAAAGTTGTGTCATTTTAAGAGAGAGAAAGAGATAGACGAAGAAGAATAGAGAATTGACAAAAAAAATAAAGGTATGGATCTCATCTTTTTATGAAAGTGAAAGGATATAAATTGTATCATTTATTTTCTCCGAAGAGGACACTAACTTCGCACAAAAGCTAGGGTTGAACTGAGTTGTCAATTGTCATTTCCCGACATTGGATTCGGTTCTTATCGTTATGACGGTGGAACTAGTTCCTTATGAATATATAATTAGTTTGTGTGGTATACATATAACGCACAATATGCACATGTAGGTCACCCCTTTTGGACAAATATCTTCACCATTCCTGTAGTACTCGTTGCATCAGCTATTGAAGTTGGCAACGAAATAACTCATTTTTTATTTATTTCATCCATCACTTTATGATTAATACAATGTGAGTATTATTCTTTTTCTATTTAATAAAAGAGTACGTCTGATGGGCAATATTAAAAAAAATACTTATTCCTTAATACTAAACACATTCTCTCCACGTGGATTTTTTTTAAACAAGAATATTTTATATATTATTTTTGAAAATGATTTTTTTAAATTGAAAATTAATTTTCATTTAAATGTAGTATTCAAAAAGTCTTTTAAATAAAAAAAAACTACTTAGATATATGGACTAATGACAAAATTAAGTGTAAGACTTTTTATTTTATATTGTTATAAAATTAACAATATAAGCACATGATTGGGAAAATTTAAATTGGGAGAAATTGGAGTAACTTTTATTTTTGCTTCTTCCATAAGCTCATAATATTTAATTAAAAAAATACTATGTTAACTTTTTTTCTGACTTTTGTTTTTTTTTTAATTGCGTCTAAATATTCATGTAAAGTGAGTTGCACTCTCATTTAAAAATTATAACTTCTTTTATCAAAAAAAAAATTATAACTTCTTCCAAACGGAATCTAAAACAACTTTTCCAAAAATAAAGAAAGCTAAAGCGAAGGGTGCAAAGCTCATTGTAATAATGAATAACTTTTTTTCTTTTATAAAAAAATTTATGATTCAAATGTTCATTGTTTATAATAATACTTTCTTTCATTTATAATATAGATAATTGCATTTTGAGTTTTATGTATATCCCTGTATTTCCAACGTACATTATTCATGCAATATCAAGATAACTAGTGAAAGGGAAGGACTTGACTTTTTCAATATAACAGGCGAATCACCTATATCATAATGGGCATATATCACTACTAGAAAATGCTCTTTTTTCGACGGAAAAATTCCGTCGAAAATGATAAAAATTCCGTCGAAAATGACATTTTCGACGGAATTTTCGACGGAAAAGAAGCCGTCGAATAAGTCTTCGTAGGTAATAAATTTTTCGACGGAATTAGAGATTCCGTCGAAAAAATTCGACGGAAATTATTTCCGTCGATTTTTTTCGACGGAATAATTTCCGTGGAAAACTTCGACGGAAAAATAAGTCCGTCGAAATTTTTCGACGGAAAAGGAATGACATTCCGTCGAAAAATCTTGTATTAATTTTCGACGGAAAATAAATTCTGTCGAAAATTTTCGACGGAAAATGAATGTAATTCCGTCGAAAAATCTTTTAATATTTTTCGACGGAAAATAAATTCTGTCGAAATTTTTCGACGGAAAATAAATGAAATTCCGTCGAAAAATCTTTTAATATTTTTCGACGGAAAATAAATTCCGTCGAAATTTTTCGACAGAAAATGAATGAAATTCCGTCGAAAAATCTTTTAATATTTTTCGACGGAAAATAAATTCCGTCGAAAATTTTCGACGGAAAATGAATAAAATTCCGTCGAAAAATCTTTTAATATTTTTCGACAGAAAATAAATTCTGTGGAAATTTTTCGACGGAAAATGAATCAAATTCCGTCGAAAAATCTTTTAATAATTTTCGACGGAAAACAAATTCCGTCGAAAATTTTCGACATAAATTCTTTGAATATTTTTATCTCTACAAAATTAATATCAATTTATGTTTCACACCTGATAAACAAATATATGAAAGTAGCATATCATAATTATATAATTTTAATATAATTATGATATGTTAAAGATCCCTGTCATATACTAATCAAAATATACTTATATATATAAATGTCCAACACATATACTAATCAATAGGGACATACATATACAAAAGTCCCTATCATATACTAATCAAAAGAGTACTATGTCTAAAAATATCCAAGACATATGCTAATCAAAAGGGACATACATATACAAAAGTCCCATGTCATATACAAATCAAAAGAGTCCTATATGTATAAATGTCCAAGATATATACTAATGAAACAGGAACATACATATACAAAAGTCCCTGTCATATAATAATCAAAATAGTCTATGTGCAATAGTCCCGGTCATATACATCCAACAAAGATACAAAAGTCATGCTGGTGGATGACCTGCATGATCGTGGTCATCACCTACGTCCTGAGACGGGGGCTGAGTCTCGTCGTCATCCTCAGTATCTAAAAATTCCACAGGAAGCCTTCGCAAAAGCTTCTCCATGGTGTCCATTCGCTTCTGCATCATAACCATTAAACTATCCTGTTTGTCAACCATTTTCTGCTGCTGTGCAGCCTTCTCCTCTTGCTGTGCAACTGTACCCTGCAACTGTAGAATCAATGTGCGCATCCTGTCATTCTCCTGCTGCGACACTCCAAATGGTAACCTATTGCAGATTCGAGATTGCTTATATACTCCTCCTCGTGCACCTAAACCGTATACCCGTCCTTTACTGTTAACCCCACCAGCTGCCTGCAAGATTAAATCATTATCCGAGGCAATACTGCTAGCATCCACTCCTGGAGTGACTTGACTATCTCTCTCTTCCCTAAGTCTCGTAAAGTCATCCTAAAATTTACATAGAAAGTATTGATGTGTTAAATTCAGGTACACTAAAACTAATCAGCTTTCTGAAGTAAACATATGGTGTAAAAATAAATATTACTCACAGCTTTTGCCTTTGCCTTGTCATTGCACCACCTGTCACGATCATCTTTACATGTGTGTGTATGTTTGAACACAGCCCAATCCACGGAGGACAGATCCGTGACGCCATCTGCCAACTGCGTGGGGTCAATTCATAAAACAATAAGAACATAATACTGTGAGTATAAAAAAAGGCTTACCATAAACATTTAATCTACATGCATATGCAATTACTAGTATTCTTACCAACCGCCTTGCATGCTCAGTAAATGGAAGTGAACCTCCAGAATGTGAAGGTCCATCAAATTTGGACCTGTTCCTCTTATTTGCTTCAGACATTTTCTTCCATTTTTCATTAGACCAGTGAACCTTCAAACCATCAAGAACATCTTGTCTCATCCAAGACACATCGCCCTTTCCTTTTCTTATCAAATTCAAGTGATTTCTGATTATGTCAGTGGCTTTGATCTTGTATGCTTTATCAAAAAAATATTGGTCATCCGGCAAGCATTTATATTTTTCCTAATATATAGGTGAAACACGACAAGAAAGACAAGTTAGTAAAAATATCAACATTAACTTGAAAACCTTGAATCATACATAAATAATAATATGGTAATATGGTCAGATTTGAAGGGAAACCATTACCATCAATGTGTTCAACCAGTTCTCCTTGACATTGGTTGGAACTGCCTTATATGTAGGGTATGGGCCGTCATAATTGCGCTTGATTATTGTCCACATTTTGCGCACTACATCACATGGTTCAAAGCTGAAATACATTGTAATGTGATTATATTGACCAATGCAACAAAATGATTATCAACATTTACATGAAAGTGTATTGAAAAAATAACATAACAACCATTAACAATTTTTGTACTTACCTGGTGCCATCGATGGTCGGTCGTACCCATATACGATTGTCCACAGGATCTTTCTCCCCCCACCGTGGAACAAGATCCTGGATGATAGGCAGAGGTGGACCATAATATGGAGCCGCCGGTGGGGACATAGCGTGATCCTTTTTAACAAAAACAAGAGAAAAATAGCACAAATTTGACAATGATTATATTTGAACACAAATTTATTGGAATTTAAAATGTAGAATATATGCATATATTTTCAGATAACCTCATTTTCCTCTAGAGTAGAAGGTACAAACGATTCTGGTGTCTCTTCGACTGCCGATGGTGGTGATTGTGCATCTGGTGATGTTGTTTGCAGACGTGAAGACAATGACGTGTGGTCCTGCCCTCGACCTCTAATGGTCCCACGTCCATATGTACGTAGAGAGGAACTATCCTTGCCTCTACCCCTACCATGTGTAGGGTCAAATGCCTCCATCTGTATAAGAAACTTACTTGATTAATATTTCAGTTTACCATTACAATTTCTATAACAATTGATCATCCGTGAACATGTATAAATAGTATGCATCAATGAACTTGAATGGCACCCAATGTTACCAAATATGTCATTAAAGTTAACAATACATCCAAAGATAAGTATATGATATGTCAAATATTACAACAATGACAACTTAAACCGACATATTACAAGAAATATGACCACAAACAAACAATCATGATCCTTCTCAATTGGGTAATGATTGTTTATAAATGGCATTTCATTCTGAATCTTCATTCAAAACTATGTCTTCTTCTTCAGTTTCCTCAGTCTCATAATCGTCATGTTCGGATTCAGATGATGACAAGAATTGTGGTTCCTCAATGTCTGTGTCATCACTATCAATGCAATATGTGGGGATTGTCTCTAATTCAGCTGTAGTGTCAACAAGTATGTCATGGATGTCATCATCAGCAATGTGTACAGGAACCTCCCCAACATAATCATCTTGGTAAGGAGTGTCAATCTGATTGGTTTCTTTTACTCTTGTCACTGGGATAATGTTACGTGCTTTGGTTTTAATTACCCCCATCCATTCTTGTTCATCCCCCGGATAGGATGTATAATACACCTGCTCAGCCTGTTGAGCAAATATAAAAGGATCGTATCTATTGTATCTCCTAGACTTCTTGATTTCAACATTGCCATACCGATCTTTTCTTGTGCCCTGTGTGCTAGGATCAAACCATTGACATTTAAATAAAGTTAACCTTGTGTCTCCATGACCAAGATAATCCATTTGTACAATATCAACTATCATCCCAAAATAGTCAACTTCTAAACTTTCCATCTGCGATCCTCTAACGCAAACGCCATAATTTGTTGTAGCCATCCCTTCATTTGATGATATAGTCGCAAACTTGTATCCATTAATAACATACTTTGGACAACGAATGATGCTTTGGTTTGGTCCCCAAGCTAAGCTCCATACAACATCTTTTGTCGCATTATGAGATTGTTTAACCTACATTGTGTTGTAAAAATTAGATGGTTTAGTACATAACGTGCATTGGTTTAACCATACATATTAAACTAGTAATATGTGCAAAAGCGTTGGTATACATATTCATACCCTTCTTGAATACCAGGATGGAAACTCTGTTGATATTTTTTCGTCAAGTTGTACAACTGTTATCAAGGAATTTTGGAGTCTTTTTAAGTTGGAGAATGTCCTGTCATGATAGATATATGTTGGGAATAAGCAACGAGGATATATTGCCTTGGAGTATAACTAAGAACAGGTAAATTTTTTTACAACAAGTTGATATTAGATAAATACTCTAAGTAAGGTGTAACTTCATCGCAATTGAGAAGGGTATATAATATTGCTGTCTCCCTATCAACAGGATCAAGTGTTGCTTTGGTTTTCCTTCCAATTGATCGTCCAGGGTAGTTGAATATTGAATTTTGCATAGGAGCACCTTGACTTGTTCCACATCCATGATCATTTCGTGGGAGTCTTGTCCTTCTTGTAGGAAATTCTGGGGGGTAATAATATGATGCAAATGTTGACATTTCCTCAGTCAGATATGCCTCAGCAATAGAGCCTTCAACATAATTTGAATTCGTAACCTTTTGTTTCAGAGTCCGAATAAGCCTGTGTTTGATGACAAAGTTATAAACATTTATTTTAAGTTATATAACTTATGAAATATTGTAATCTAGAACTAACTCGGATGAAAATTACCTTTCAAATGGATACATCCATCGATACTGCACCGGGCCACCAACTCTAGCTTCATATGCCAAATGTATTGGCAAATGCTCCATTGAGTCAAAGAAAGAAGGCGGAAAAAACATCTCCAACTTGCATATAATTATTGGGACATTCAATTCCATCTCTTGCAATTTTGCCACACTCAACTGAGATGCACATATGTCCTTAAAATATACTCCTAACTCAATCAGTGCATTCCAAATAGGCTTAGGTAATGCTTTGAATGCCCAGGGTAGCAATCTCTGGAAGAAGATATGGCAATCGTGACTCTTCATCCCAAATAACTTTGCCTCCCTCATATCAACACATCGGGACATCTTGGATGCATATCCATCGGGGAATTTAAGATCTTTCACCCACTGTAGTAACTTGATTCGTTGCTCTTTATTGAAGGTGTAATTAGCTTTGGGTTTACTTACCTTTCCATTTGGATGAACCACTAAATTTAGGAGAGGTCGCTTGCAATGGAACTGAAGGTCCTTTCTTGAATTGATGGTATCCTTTGTCTTGCCCTTTGTGTCCATCACTGTGTTCAGTATATTCATAAAGACATTTCTCTCAATATGCATGACATCAAGGTTGTGTCTCAATAATTGATCTTTCCAATAAGGCAATTCCCAAAATATAGCTCGCTTTGTCCAGTGGTGAGATTGCCCATATTCGTCATCAGGAGCAAAAAGTGGAACTTCCTCCGCAGTGGCCCTGTATCTCACTCTCAGCCATTCTTCTTCCCCGCTAAGCCTCTGTGGTATATTTGATATATCCTCACTGCCATTTATGAATGCATGTTTGTTTTTCCTGTAAGGATGATTCAATGGCAAGAATCGACGGTGACGGTCATTGTTTGCCAACCAGACAACATACCATATGCAAGAAAGTCATTAATTGTCCACATCAATGCAGCCCGCATCGTGAAATTTTGCTTCAATGAAACATTATATGTATGGACCCCCATCAGTCCATAGCATTTTCAATTCATCAATCAGAGGTCTCAGATAAACATCAATGTTACGCTTTGGGTTTGAAGGCCCTGGGTTAATACATGACAAAAACAAGAACTCTCTCCTCATGCACATCCATGGTGGCAGATTATATGGAGTGGTAATGACTGGCCAGCAAGAATAAGTCTTCCCCGTCATATCAAATGGAGCAAACCCATCGGAACATAAACCAAGGCGGACATTACGGGGTTCTTGAGCAAAATCATGATGTGTTTCATCAAAGTGCAACCATGCTTCAGCATCTGATGGATGTGTCAAGGAATCATTATTTCTTTCATGTTCTCGATGCCATCTCATCTGACAAGCTGTTTGCTCTGAAGAGTAT